>JAGVSP010000454.1:0-67303 GCA_022494985.1 Micrasema minimum | reverse complement strand
ATGTCACTTTTGATCGCAAAAAATGTGATTTATGAACGGATAAACGTAAAAATAATAACCCGTTCTGAGTACAATTGACAGAACGAACGTGTTTAAGACGTCCTTGAAAGTATAAGCTTCTATAAATAATTTTAATAATTATTATATCAGATATTTAGGTTTACTTTCAAAGTTCAGTACTTTTTCTTTTGTTGTTGTTTAAAACTATTGGCCTGGTCACCGTCTAAAAATACTAAAATTATAAATAGACAACTCACTATAATAAAGCGTATCCTTCTAACTGCATTCCACAAACATAATACATACAAGGATATAACAGTGTGATTGGAAATAGTATTTACAAATTGAAATATGTGAAAATATTATAAGATTGCATACTATATATTTCTTTTTACTAAAAATAATAATAATAATATAATATATGTAGATATAAAGAAAAAATATGGTCACAATCGATATTCTTTGTATACCCACGAGCAGATTATGCCTTTGTGGGATTTTTGTTTATTTTTAATGTGTATTTATTATGTGTTTTTAGTAAACAATTCAAAAAATATATATTCATACGAGTACATATTATGTAAAGTTAGCATGTAACCCCCATTTTTTTATCACATGCGAAACATACATTGTGCAAAATGCATATAGCTTTATGCGTTGTTACTTTAAATTGGCACCCGAAAATTACTTATTATTTAGACCACTTTGTCGATATCTAATAATGTTTCGAGTTGTTTTAAGAACACACAACAGTACGAACTTACAGTTTAAACTTACAAATATATCATTGCATGTTTCTTCCGCCAAGTTTTGAAATGTGTCAAGTTACTTAACTTGAGTACTATCCTGTGAACACAGAGATAAGAAAATGGTGGTTATGTGTCATCTAAGAAGGTTTACGTTTTCCTACGGGATGCGGTTTACCACTAATTTCATCACCGCATCCAATGCAATCTTTGGATCCCAAATATATTTATGTTACTATCCGAAGATTGTCCTTCCATAGGTACGTTTTATTTAGAAATAATGGTATTGTATTATGGACTTAATAAATTAAATCAATTATCGAAAAAATAATACATACTTATAATTATTGCTATAAAAAAACATTTATTTGAGTATAGACACGTATGTATCTGTAGGTAAAACGGCTGAAAATTAAAAAAGTGAAAAGGACGATTTTGAAAAGGGTGTGTTTTTTCATTTGACTTGTAATTTCGTACCTAAATCATCTTCATTTCGCATTTTACTGATATTTTTTGCTTTCTCTGCATTACTTTTTATTTCCGTGGTTAAACCAACGTCATAAATTAGTTATTAAATTTTCTTCCGTTGGCATTCTAGTCAACTTATTTGGATAAATCTGACCAAATTATCTTTAAAGTCAGGGCGTAACTAAAATACAACGTCGTAAAATTTAACTTTTAGAAAATATTCGGAATCTTAACATAAGTCACTTTGCATAAATAGCATTTCCAAAGTAATAAAACTGTAAATAAACGTTTTTTTTTTCGCAGTTTTATAAAAAGCGTTTGTAGGAAATATGCCACTATAATAAAAGTTTTTAGCAATTGCAATATACTCGTAAAGTAATGATTTTACCATTAAGCATTATTTAAGAAAAAAATCAATACTCTTTTTAATTTTTTTTAAGTATACGGACTTTTTGGCTTCATAAGTATTTTTCGTCACTTTTCAATAATTTTTTTGCACAAACTACTCTTGATTTTAATCAATTATGTACGTCTCACGGTATCGAGCCATTTTCATGGAAAGTCTAACCAATTCTGGTAGAGAAACGAGTGTCCATAAATACATAATTGTGAAGGTAACGTGGAACACTGGAACTACAGCTGGTGGTGGCAGTCGAGGAGTAAGCCAATCTTGTATATTTATTTGTAAATACTTGACAAAGTGCGTGAATTTGCATTTAAATTTCAAATTTATTGGTTGGCCGACCTCAGCGCTTGTCACTGATACAGGGGCGGGAAACCCTCGCTAGTCCTTGGAACCATCTAATATTTAAACTTTGAAATAATTATATAATTTAAATAATAGATAAATAACTTTGTTTATAGATTCAAATAATTATCTTTGCTACTTTGCTTCGACTAGACATATTCATCACCTGTTGTTTTTGTATTTAAGTATAGCTTAAATTTTAAAGTTGTGATTTGCAATGTGGAGTCCTTAATATTAACAATTATTATTTATTTTGCATTATTATTGATACAAAAGAGAACAAAAAAGTTTTAAAGTAGCAATAAAAATAACATAAAAATATGACAAATAAATCAATAAACATGAAAAAACATTGACATTTTACTAACTTTAATATATGTGTACTTTAAAAAAAATTGAAGTAAGAAAGCTACGAACTAGATTAGTTACACTAACTTCTTGTAGAAACTTAATTTAATACAAACAAGTATGCGAAGTTGACAATTTTATATGGTTAATGTAAAATTTAGTAAGAATTATTTTCTAACAATAAAATATTTATAATTAAGTATAGTTTTTTGCTAAAAACATTAGATTTTATAATTTTTTAATTTATTTATGTAACTACCCTAACAGGCCATGCTACTAACTTGCCTATTGACCCACTACGTCACCACTAGGCATCTACGTCACACGTTTCAAAGTGTGAGTGTATTGGGCTACGTCCGCAGTTAGCACGGCTTGGATTCGTGAAATATTCGTTTAAAAATGCCGAGTTGTGTTATGACATTATCCCTAGGATTTCGTATATTTTCGAAATTTTGTATGGTACTCCATGTCTTGGCTTTTATTGATCGAAGATAATTGATCGTTTGATTCAATACATCGACCCTTTGAGCAACAAATGTAGTAAAAGCCAAAACGTATTTAGGCCAAAATGGCTTTAACAACCCTTCTAGCCACCAATGTCGTAGAGGCCATTTTGGCCTAAAATAAGTTTTGGCTTTTACTACATTTGTAGCTCGAAGGGTCGACATATATTGTATTGTTGTACCCTTAAAGTACTATGTAATATTACACAAAATATCGCACCTTTAGGGCGAAAACGACCTAATTCAAAATACTAATTTTTCGGAAATTCTTATTAGAAGAAAGTAAACACCATCGTATTTGTTCATATCGATTTCTTAGTATTTTTTATAGGAAATTATGTACATTTCTGTGTTAAAATAACATATAAAATAAATACTAAATTATGTATAATGTTCTTTTTTCTGTCTGTTATGATGATATATCATTACAACCTTTTTTGAATTAGGTCGTTTTCGTCCTAAAGGTGCGATATAATGATTTTATCTTGAATTGAAACTATTCCGGAAGATTTGCCCGTTCGCATTCTTCTTATTACTCTGACATAAGACGCCATATATTATATTGTTTCGACTTTGCCAAAAACACGGCGCGCGGCGCGGCGTGCTAAACATCTTATTTTCACAGTGTCATATTGACTTGCCAAATTTCACGATAATTCCTAGTTATTTTTGGCAACCCTACTGGCGATATTTATAAACAGGTCGCTGGGGATCGACTATTGACTAGTTCAGGGGTCAGCAGACCACGGCTCGTGAGCCAAAAGTACTACTACTTCATTTCCTTTTTCTTTCGAAAAATTGCATAGAAACAATTTTTTATACTAACTACACACATTTACACTGAATGATTGGCGTTTGCCGGCTGCACACACGAAAAAGCATGACTCATTGTCCGTTCCGCCTGAGCCGAGTGTGCAAGCGAGATCGCGGAACAAGCGATAGAGAGGCACGATCGGCCTAAACGTTCGGTTCGTGACGTATCTATCTCTCTTCCACTCCATCGGCCGATGCGTCCGAGTAGAAGGGAGACAGCAGCCGCACACAAGCTACAAAGTGAAAGTGAAATTAACGAGTGCACAAAAATGTTAATTTATGGAATAAAAAATAATTTTCAATTAACTCCTGCTTTGTATTATACAAAATAATGATAATTCAGTAATAATAATTCAATTCAATTCATAAAAGTATGCTATTTTTCATCAATGTTTTCTTATGACGTTATCACGTAAAATTATCGTCCGTAAACCGAGTTTACAGACAACCAAAATTTTTATTTTATTTTAGTTTAATTACAAATAATCCATAAAACATCATTTTTATTTATTTAAAAATTAACATGTTTTTGGAGTTTATTTTCTTTTGATGTTTAGTACTTTTTGTAGATATTTATTGAGTTGGAATGACTTATTTTGTAGAACTCCACGTACACTGGTAAATAACCATTGGTTCTATTGACATAGGGTTTTAATTTGAGCATTTTCAAACTGCCTTGACAAACCGAAACGAATCACACAAAATAAAATACTATATGTATAGAACAAGAAAACTATTATTATTACATATTTACTTAATCTCAAAAGGTTTTTAACCCCTGGATTAGATGACCACCAACTGGCCAATACTGCAGCGATATTCACAAACGGCCTGCAATTACTTTCTACAATACTTTGTAGTGCATAATAATATGCAGACGGCCCTAGATGCAACGAAGATGTACTTTGCCTTGCCACTAATTATTTACGAGTGATTTTATTTATTGATACTGGGCTGGTTGAAATTATCTTGTTTACATACAAGATAATACCTACGTTAGTTTGCACCAAATTATTTTTCCCCACCAGTAACCATTTTTTTTTTAAATCATAGAAAAACCATTTGATTATTTTCATGTTAGTAAATTTACTGACATTAAGCCCTGTAAACGCCTAGATAACACACATTCGTTTCCAGAGTTTCTCTGTCTCTGTTGGGATATCAATAATATCTGATATCAGCCCAGCATGGGTATAATCCAGTAATTTTGTCTACAAGTATTTGTATTCATTTCAAAAATGTTGTTTAAAAAAAAAATTATTTTTAGCCTTGGGAGACTTGAAAAAGTCGATTTATGTGGAAATTTTTGTTTAAACTAATCCCCCAAATCGAAAAAGTTTTTACAAGACAGCTTTTCCATCAAATACAGTAACTTTAGAAGAAAGCTGTAGTGGCTAATCTTACTGAGCTTAAATTTTAATGAAAACAACATTTTAACTAACCTACAGCGCTTTAGAAGCATATAATATGTAAGCAAAGTTTTTTTAAAAAGCTTTAACGTAGTTTACAGTATAGTTATATATAATTATTTAATTTTAATAATTATTTATTAATTTTATTACATATTTTCATTAAATTTGCCCTCACAGGAGTATTGATAATAATAAATGTGTAAAATATGATTATTTAATATTAAAAATTCAATTTGTAAATATAAATAAATTATTATAACGAACTGTGCAGTCATAATAATTACGTATCCAATAAAATACTTAAGTCTCTCTTAGCCACGGGCACAGTTAGATTTATTGTTTAGTGATACAGACATTTCAGTTATATTGTTTTATTATTCATGTGTATATAAAAATAGCCTCAATGAAATTGATAAGGCACCAAAGCTCCATTAAAGTATAAATGCGGTTTTGGTGTTGGGGTATCCTTGGAAGTTTTATCTGCATTTTCGAGCGTCCATTTGCGCCTTATCGGGCCTCAAGTTATAAATAGGCTTAGCAAATATGTGCATTCAGATTAATTATAGTTGAAATTCCTAAAATTATATTTATCAGTACCTAGTAGGTGTAATTATTTTACAATATAAATTAAAAATAACTCGCAAACAATTATCTAGGCATCTACTATAAATGCCGATTAAATTTAATGATCGGCTATTATTTAAAATAGCGTTTATTTTAGGACTATATAGTAAATCAGTTTGAGAATGTCCTTACAAAGTGAACAAGCTGTTACAAAATAAGTTGGTTAAGTATTACAATTTGACATCTCAACAGAGACGAGAAATTTGGAAGGGAATATGGATATCTAGGCGTTTACATGGCTTATGACCTGTCATTGGCTGGGTTAAGTGGCCACTTGATGTATTACAACATTCCCCATTTCACCTAGTATTTGATATCCATATCCGGTGAAATCCAGTTTTTGTCTACAAGTATTTGGACTCACTCAAAATGTTGGTTAAGTATTATTTAAGTACAACCAAAAATGAAGTTTGATTTTACTAATAGTAAGTTGTTTTAATTTCATAAGATGAACGCAAATTTATGAAATAAATTACTATCCAACCCGCCAACCGATTTAATTCATTTTCAAACTAAGCCTTATATCGATAAATAAGTAAAAATATGCAGTAATATTTTCATAAGACAAACTTTTATAATCGCTTTTACAACCACAAAAAATATTGCAAAGAACATTCGGCGATCCTATGCTGGATAGGGAGTAATTTTAAACAACATCATTTTACAAATCTTAATCCTGAAATTGATCAATAATATCAAATAAAATAAAAATCTTCTTCTTCTCGTCAGCCATTGTTCATCCACTGCTGGAAATAGGCCTCCCTCATGTTGGTCCACTGCTTTCTGTCCTGGGCTTCGAGCTACCATCTGGATCCTGCACTACTTTTTATGTCGTCTGTCCATCGTCTTGGTGCTCTTCCAACAGGTCTCCTCGCAGCTCTAGGTCTCCAGTTAAGCGGGCGTTTCGTCCATCGTTCCTCACTCTGGCGTGCCACATGTCCAGCCCATGTCCACTTCAGCTGGGAGATAGCTTTTATGACGTCTACAACTCTAGTCTGTCTTCTTATCTCCTTGTTAGTGACTTCTCTTATACTGATGAAGCAGAGCATGCTTCGCTCCATTCCCCTTTGCGCGATACGGAATTTATTGGCCGATTGTAAAGTTAGTGCCAATGTTTCAGCCCCATAAGTCAGCACTGGAAGTATGCACATGTTAAATACCTGCTTTTTAAGATTATTAGGAACCTGGCTATTCATTTTATAACTATTGATTATGGAAAATATATATTAATTAATTATTATCAGGACGAATAAATATATTATACATTTCGAAGATAATTATCCGATATTTGATACAAATATATACTTAAGCTATCTTTATATGGCGCAGTTTACTACACAGTTTTCTGTGCAGTCTGAAAACGGTCCCGTATAAAGCTAAAACTGCATGAAAAACTGTGTGCTAGTGTCAGATTTAAGCTGACATGACAGTCAATGTTTTTTATGTAACGTTTAAATAGACATTGGTTTATTGTATGCTTTTAAATACGTAAAAAAACAATAACATATTTACATTATTAGCTAAACATACAATTTCCTGAGAGCAAACATACGATAATAACATACAATCGCGTTTCAAAAATACACATATTTAGCGTGTCTTTTGACAGAAGTTTGACAGACTGCACAGTTTTCTGAACAAGAAACTGTGTAGTTTTCTGAACAAGAAACTGTCTCATATAAAGTGGGCATTAGACTTTATTACAGACCCTAAGAAAATGATAAGTCACACCGTACAACATACGTATAATATGTAAAAATAAAAAACAAATTATTTTTATTTAGTGTTAAAGAATTTACACGGTCTGGCCCTGAAACGCTAGCTATTAACAATAATTATTATGAACACCTATAATTAAAATATTTTATTTTAACGGGTTTAGTATGTAGTTAATAGAGAAATAATTTTATAAATAGATGTTTACTGTCCATAACCATTTTGTGTTAACCAACATTTAATGTTAACCAACATTTGATTGTAAAATATTTAATATTAATAGTATCGGTAATTAAGATATGCAAATGTGTGGAATTTTTTCAACGGTCATGTGACTCGAATGAATTATGTGACACTCATTCCAAATTCCTTTAATATTGATTATTGGACTACTTCAGTATGAAGATAGAGATAGTCATGACTCGTGACTGGTTATATTTTTAAATCAGGAGCTCAATCACAGATAACTATCGACGTAGTTAAAAACGTGCTAACCACGTGCTAACGCTAACCATTTGACCGATCACAATGAACATACGTTCATACCACGTTCGCCGATCCGAGCATTGCCGATCAGCGCCGAGCAGGGCCGAGCACGCGATATCGCGGCCGAATGTCAAACGTCAAATCAACGCGCTTGTCGGATTGTTTATTATGTCGACTGCTTTTCTCAATATTTGGCTTGCCGAAAACCGGCTAAATGCAATACGGCACTCGAGAAAGATTGAAAGAAGATATGTGCGAATAAGATATATCTCGGTAAATGGCTCGCGACTAGAAGCGCTCGTTTAATAATCCAGATCGATAACTTTTAACGCGTGTTCCATTGTGATCGCGAAAACGTTAAACATCCATGGGTAAGAAATCGTTATCACGTCGCTTATTACCGCGTCGATAGTGATCTGTGATCGAGCAACAGGTAGTATTAACGTAACTACGTTAACTGGGTGTATTATAAATAAGAGCTGGACGTTTTCAATCTCATCGTGATATAGTGAAAATAACACTAATTTCGTTCGTTGACACAACAGTAGGAAGTTTCATTTTTTCCAAATAAAATTGACGTTTTGCACTTTTGTTTTAATAGAGCTAACACGCGAACAAACTGCTTTTTGATATCATGATATAACATTACAGCTAATGTTTTTGTTTTTACGCCAATCAATCGAATCATACCTGTCATAATTATTGTTTCATTGATATTCGCTAATTATGTTTTGCAAAAACTTTAATAATAAATTAATTATTCATATCACTCGTCGTTTCGCTGTTTAATAATATGATTTGAATCAATTAGCTATTATTGTTATGCGCAATTTATACGGGACCGAAAACTGTACAGAGCATGTCAAAAGACATACTGTATAATATGTACCTATATTGACGCTAAATATGTTTATTTTTTAAGCGCGATCGTAAATAATTATCGTATGCACACAGGAAATTGTTAATATAGCTACTTATGTATAATTTAATATGTTATTTGTTTTTTACGTTTTTAAAAGCATTTAATATTTCAATATCTATTTAAACGTTTACATTTAAAAAAAACATTAACTGTCAGGCCAGCCAAACATCACTCCAACCATTCAATATTCTTTCTATACAGTTTTCGCTTTATGCGGGACAGTTTGCAAACTGCATAAGAAACTGTACAGTTTTCTGTTCCGTATAAAGTGCGCTTTATTGAAATTCATAGAACTTTCATAAGGTGCTTCGGGTAAATGCAAATTAATAAGTTTTTCCCGATTTTATTTAAGGTAACCGTTTTTATACCGATACTATTAATTTGACTGAATAAATTATAGATATTTCACAAGAATTTTATCGAGTAAAAATTTATCAACAAAATAAATCTACTTCGTACTCAATTTTCTCGAAAACTATGGGTCAAATTTAAAAAAAAAACACAAACATGACTTCCCTCTTGTACATCGAATTTTGTTGCAACATGTACATGTAAATGAACGCGGAACGAAGAAAGAAAAAAGACTAAACCTATACGACTCCAGAAATTCGAGAAATTAGTACCTATATCCTTGCTGAAAGTCATAAAAGTAAGAGTCTAGGATAAGTTCATAATGATTTACCTAATGTGATGTGTTAATGGTAGATATAAGCGTGCTTTTAAAAATGTATTATATTTAGACAAGAACAAGTGAACAGTATAAGTGAAACAGTGTATTGTAAATTAATTAGTATATTAATATGTTGTATTCACAATTAAATCAATATATATAAAAATAAACTTTTAACGAGTATAATTTTAATTAAAATTCTGCGCGTTGAACAGTTTCAGTTCCCCGCCCGCTTAGTTGATATTATTACAACTATGATTATGCCTTACGTATAAACAAATATGTAATTATTAATTATCCAGTTTGAAGACTATATTTCCATATTTCGACAAGTAATGAACAAACTCTGTATCTCGTTAAAGTGTATATTCACTTTCAATGTCGTTTACTGACACTAAAAATAGCCACCTATAAATAAACCCCAGTTATTCGGTGTTATTGCGGTACAATATATACTTTTACATAATACAGCGCTTCACAAACTTTTACAGACTTTAAAAAAAAAAGGTGTTCAAAAAACATATTATATAAGGGATACGGCCGGCGCGGCGTATTAAGATACTACTACTTATTTCCCTTATCCGCACCCAATGGTGCATAGGGCACTGCATTGGTACACCAAGTGCAGTGTATCTTGATCATTTACTCCATTTTCCCTCCTTCATTGAGACCCTGACCGCGGATGCACGGGTGGATATCTGGGATGGGGGGCCTGGCGAGGCGGGATACCGGTCTCTACACGGGTGGTTGTAATTACTAATAAATAATGATCGGGGTAGAAACTAACATCCCTACCACTGTTAATTTGGGCCGACTCTGGTTGGTTTGGGTGATGGAAACAATGACAATTATAATACATAAGCCGAGACGGTGGTAGGGGTACAATGAAAGCATTTGTTCGCGTACATAATCGTAAATTCATCCGTATTTTTATCACACTAACAATCTTAAAATCGCGGTTTAGCTTGTTGAAAAAATCGGTAGAGTTGGCTGGACTGAAAAAAGACTCAATAGTCTTTAAAGCAGTCTAGGGAAAGGGTGGGGCTTTCATTGTGATCATTTACTACACGAAGGCAAGATGATCAGCCTTACGCTTCAGTACCAGTCCAAGGTATCACCACATGAAATATTAATATGAAAATTTCATGTAAATGAATATTTCATGTTAAACCCCTACAGGAATCGAACCCGCGACCTCAGGCACGGTAGTCAAATGCGCTACCACTATGCTACGAGACGAGGCGGAGATACTTGTGACATATTTTAATCCGCCGCCTCGTAGCACAGTGGTAGCGCATTTGGCTACCGCGCATGAGGCCGTGGGTTCGATTCCCGTAGGGGGTCAACATGAAATATTTATTTACACGTGATTTTCATATTAATATTGTTTCATGTGTGATACCTTGGACTGGTTCTGAAGCGTATGACTGATCATCTTACCTTTATGTAATAAAAATGCACCAGTGCGTGCGGATAAGGTAAAGTAGTAAGTAGACGTCTTTTACTAGAAGCTGGTAGATGCCCATGCAATCACAGTACTCAGTAATTAGCATTGTCACAACGTTTGCCATAGGGATTGTTATAGCATTATACCTCTTCAAGTGTTTTTATAAGAAATTCCTCATTCTTCTTTCTTTCTTCAAAAATTATAACTTTAAAATCCACATGTAAAATCTTATTAATTGTCCGATTTACCAACGGATTGCACCGATAGTTTTGGTATTTTTAGTTTCATATTTCTGTTTTCACAGAAAATATGCAATAAGCCAATTTTCTGTGAAATTTAGGCAATTTCTGAACCTTTAACATGAAGTTTACAGAAAGAAATCTTCGTTCCTTATCCATTATCTTCAAACCTCCTAAAAAATTGGAGGATAAGCACGCGGAATAGAACGAGGATTTTTCCATCAAACTTCACGCTAAAAGTCGAGAAACTGAACACAAAACAACTGTCTCTATTTGCCTTAAAGATTGAGACTCTCAGGTTTAATCACTGGTCCCGGTTGAGTATTTTCCTGATATTTCAATCAAATTAAACTGAAGTAGAATGGATACACTCCTTTGTTGACGTTATACCAAAATTAAACATAGCACAGTCGAGAACTTGATTAACCCATCTGCTTAGAACGATTTTGTTAAAACGGGTGATTTATTCTTTTAGTGCTTTTATGAATAATCATTGTAATCTATGTAAAGCTGTATATCTTTATATTTGCTCTCTATGTAAAGGATGTAGATTCCACAAACTGCCTTAAAAAATCTTCTTCTTCTTCTTATAGACCAAGAGTCTGTATTATTCTCAATCGATGCTGCCTCTTGGGATATCGAATCCCAACTGTCCCTCCATCTTTTTGCAGGTCGTCCAGGATGTCGGCGGCCAGGTAAGCTGAGATGCATCACGGATTTGGCTATTCTACTATCGTCCATTCTCTCTATGTGTACATTTCAGTTTCTCCTTATTTCTCTTCCCCACTCGACAACATCCTGGACTTCGGAAGTTGCTCGAATTTGGGCGTTTCTAATCCTGTCCCTCAAGAGTTTTCCCGGCGATACAACTTAGAATTTTCATCTCCAAGACTGTCAGCATGCCTCAAAAATTCTCATAAATATTTTATTTGTTTTATAATATCAGCGGAGAAGTAGGTACCATTAAATTTACTGCATGAAGGTAAGGTGGTCAGTCGTACGCTTCAGTTCCAGTCCATGGTATCACATGTAAAATATTAATATGAAAACCACATGTAAATAAATATTCATTCACGGAAATCGAGCCCGCAACCTCATGCATGATAGCATAACGCGCTCACCACAACCCCATGAGGCGGCCATCGTAAATAATAAAAAATATGAAAGCAAAATAATAGTTTTGTAGTGTTTTAAATTAATTTAAATACCGTAGAAAAACTTATATTATTTCAAGCTATTTATTATGGGATTCGGCTGATAGGTACTGCAAGAAACCTCAAAGATTTATTTTTACCGTAAAAAATCTAAAAAAGTCTCCATTATTCTCCTTTAATTGATTGCTTATTGCACGTGTGTGAATTGTATTAGTAAAAAACAGATTTAAAAGAAAAATTTTAATGTTTTTACCATTTTCTTAATAATTTTTCGGATATGGCTACTTTTTCAATTGCACTTTTCATAAATACAAGATGTTTTACAATACCGTGCATACCGTTACATACCTACATTTGTCCGCCTCGTAGCATAGTGGTAGAGCACTTGGCTACCGCGCACGAGGTCGCGGGTTCGATTCCCGTAGGGCGTCAACATGAAATATTTGTTTACATGTGAATTTCATATTAATATTTCATGTGTGATACCTTGGACTGGAGCTGAAACGTATGATTGATCATCTTACCTTCATGTAGTAAATTGAATGGTACCTACCTGCACCGCTTATTTTATAAAATAAATAACATATTTTTTTTTAGCCATGCTGAGAGTCTTGAAAATGAAAATTCTAAGATGTATCGCCGGGAACTCTGAGGGACAGGATTAAAAACGCCCAAATTCGAGCAAATGAAAAACCACCTGCTTGTATGTTTGCTTATAGCAGCAATCAACTGAAAACCTGCTACTGAAATTGAAGTATTTGAGTATATCGTAAGCGCTCAAATGTTTCTTTTTTTTTTCTTTTAAAAAAATCGATTCAATGTAACAGACCTTGTACTCTTATGTAAGCATGAATTGTATCCGTAATTTTGTTAGTTCCTATCTAGTTTTTACATAAATACACATTGATTCAACTGCTATTTTTAGAACAATCTAGTCATTGTGTTCACAACTATACCTATATATTCACAATGGCGTGCTATAAAATCCTGCACACAAAGTTTTAATTAACAAGCTTGTGTTTAATTTCTTTTACGAACAGACCAAAATAAACACGACGGAAATAAATGTATATGAACAGACAGACAAACGTAATAAACATAAAAGAGCATGTATTATAAATATAAAAACAAATATAAAAATATAGAAAATGCTGTTTTTAAATCATTATCAGTTACTCTAGATTTTATTTAGTTATATATTTTTTTAAACAGCTAGTACAGGGTGTCGGAGATTATGTGACCACATTTGTAATGGGCGCCACAATAAAAATTCACGAGGTAGAGGGGTGAATAACAAATTGTTGCAAATTGATGGAAATTGTATTGACCATTAAAAAAAATTATGGGTGAAACAAAATGTCCCAAAGATGGCGTACTTGCACGGAAATGCATTCTTGGAGGCGCCCGTTGAAGTTACTCATCACTTTCTCTTACATTTTTCCTGGAAATAATGCGATCTCGCGTTTAATAAACAAATAAATATTAAATCGAGCATTATTATAGGACTTAAATGACTTGTCATAAGCATCCATTATGCCTAGATACAAGACAACAAAAAAAATTAATAACTTGGGTGGTAGTGCCCCTACTCAATTGGCCAGCGATGGCTTTAAACCATCTAGCCATCTCTTTCTATCGCACGGATATTTGTCGGATGTACTTTTCCCCCTACACCGATTTTGGCGTAGAGGCCCCCAAATGCATTGCAAGCTGTATGGATTTATTTAAGTATATAAAAAACTGGTTAAACAAAGCCTCTGTGTTGCCAATGTCTATGTTTTCCCCTTGTAAATATGTTATACTGTTGTGTTCGATTGTTTTATTTGAGTTTGAAACGTATTGAGTGAATGCAAGAATCATAAATAAGCTTCTCTGATTGTATCATCAAAAAATATTTTATCTACAATTTTTGGTGGTTTCTCTTCGTTGTATCTTCGCGTGTTTTGATGAAACGGGACAAAAAAGGGACAAGTCGAAGTACGGGACACGTCTTACAAATAGGGTGACAGTCCCGTATATACGGGACGCATGGCACCTTATAGAATAAATGTCCTCATCTAGTAATTTTATGGAAGTCCAAATTTTAGTCCAAAATCTGTAGCACCTAATGTGTACAGTCTGTTCACAGTTATTTTACCTCTGACAGCCATTGTGTTTCGTATTAAAACAACTGATCAAGATTCAATGCACTTAGTGTATCAATGCAGCGCCTTATCCGGGCTATGGATTAAGCTAACTAGCTGATCTCAAAACTGTCTAAGTAGTTTTGAAGTCCAAAAAAATAATAACAACATAACTGTCTGAGGTAAAATAACTGTGAACAGACAGTACGTACCTACTTAGTTATTAATATGATGAAAAATGTTTTTTTCATCCATTCGATTGTCAGTCGGGTGGAGCAGCCACGCTTTCTGTCAAATATCAAAGTCGCCTAATTGTTTTTTTGTTTTCAGGTGCGCCCCCCACGGTGGTGATAGTGGCGGGGGGCGGGGCGGCATGGGGCGGGGCGGGCGGGCGCTGGCTGGCTGCTGCTGGCGCTGCTGCTGGGAGCCGCCCCCGCGCCCGCCGCCCCCGCCGCGCGCACGCGCCTCACCGTGGGCTACCTCACGGCCGCCCGGGGCACGATGCACGACCGCCAGGGGCTCACCATCTCGGGGGCCCTCACCATGGCCCTCAATGAGGTAACTAACCATATTCACGCGCCTCATAGTGGGTTATCTCACGGCCCCCTGGGGCACAGTGCACGACCGCCAGGGGCTCACCATCTCGGGGGCTCTCACCAACAAGGTAACTAGCCATATTCACGCGCCTCATAGTGGGTTACCTCATGGCCCCCTGGGGCACAGTGCACGACAGCCAGGGGCTCACCATCTCGGGGGCTCTCACCAACGAGGTAACTAGCCATATTCACGCGCCTCATAGTGGGTTACCTCACGGCCCCCTGGGGCACAGTGCACGACAGCCAGGGGCTCACCATCTCGGGGGCTCTCACCAACAAGGTAACTAGCCATATTCACGCGCCTCATAGTGGGTTACCTCACGGCCCCCTGGGGCACAGTGCACGACAGCCAGGGGCTCACCATCTCGGGGGCTCTCACCAACAAGGTAACTAGCCATATTCACGCGCCTCATAGTGGGTTACCTCACGGCCCCCTGGGGCACAGTGCACGACCGCCAGGGGCTCACCATCTCGGGGGCTCTCACCAACAAGGTAACTAGCCATATTCACGCGCCTCATAGTGGGTTACCTCATGGCCCCCTGGGGCACAGTGCACGACAGCCAGGGGCTCACCATCTCGGGGGCTCTCACCAACGAGGTAACTAGCCATATTCACGCGCCTCATAGTGGGTTACCTCACGGCCCCCTGGGGCACGATGCATGATCGCCAGGAGCTCACCATCTCGGGGGTTCTCACCATGGGCTGTAAGAACACCTCAACGTGAAAGAATAATACAGAATTTTATCAAACTATCTCAGTTTTTATACAATGAGCCCAGACACCAAAAATCTCGCCTGTTTTGTTTTCATTGTTTTTTGTAGTTTCGTACTAAGGCTTAGTAATCCGGATATCACATTGAATCAGGTAAACGTAATATGTAGGTACTGGATGATTAATGGGCTGATAACCTTATCTCTCCAATATCCCCCAAATTTTAGAGTTATAATACACCCAGCAGTGTTTCTCAAAGTGGACATTAATTTCGTCCCACACAAAGACGCTCAAAAATTTTTGGCTTTTTGTTTTTGGGCAATCATCTCCTCTACTACAACCCGTCGAGGGCCGCTCTCCACTTCTGTCTCGTCTACTTCTTCCCAGTTTCTATTGACCAAGGATGCGGTGTGTGATGTGGACCTGACTTGAGAGGACAGCTCCATAAATATATTTTTAACATATTACTAAGGCACCGTCACATTAGCGTCTAATGTTCATTTATTAAATAGCTTGAAAAAATATATTATTTCTGACAAGCACAAAAAGATTGGGATCCTTTGCACTATCAGGCACAGATGGGGCATTATAAAATACTGAGTATTAATACCTTCATTATTTGATATCATGCTTTAGTGAAATCCAATAGATAAAAGTTATGTACTGTACTATTTATTAACAAAATAACCCGCGTAATCCCGCGTGTTGTCACAAGATAAAAAAGACACTAGTACATTCATCATAATCCTACCTAAAATCTCTGAAAATATTACGAAGCAAATAATTGTTTGACAAATCCCTTTAAATTGAGAAATCGCAAAATCTACGAAGTGTTGGTGTTTGAATAGGCGACCATCTATACATGGTGTAACAAAACTCGACGTACAAGCGAGAAACTAGTAAATCTACGTCATATTTTGAGTCGATTTTGTAGATTTTAAAAATTTATTTGACCAATAATATCGAGAAAAGTGAGTATGAGGTCAGCTTTTTTTCGATAATTTTTTGCATATTATGAAATATTATTTATGCAGTCAAATTAATAGGTAGGTACTATCCATGAAGAAAACAAAATAAATAAACAGCATTTCAATAAGAATTTGTGCAATTTTACTTAATCTGAGGTATTAATGAAAGCTTTTATGAGAAGAAAACAAAAATTTTTTCAAGCTCAGATTAAAGTCTTTTATACATTCGATTCCAAATATGATGTAGATTCACCAGTTTTCGGGTTGTACTACGATTGTACGGTTGTAAAGCCGCTCAGGCTTTATTGAAAATAGTATTTACAAATTTTAAATATGTGCAAATATCATAAGATTTAAAAAAAAATTATTCAAATAAAAAATGAAAATTTTAGCTCTTTCTACATAAGCCTGCGATTGTACATGCTGTAAATTAAACGCCTAGATAATCCAGCGTTTTCAGAGCTTCTCTGTCTCTGTTAAGATGTCAATAATGAAAATAAATTAATAAATACATGAACATCATATTTGTTTTCAGTTAAAATGAAAGCATCACCCTTGATTACAGACTATTGAGTCTTTTTTCAATCCAGCACAACTCTATCGATTTTTTAAAGCTAATCCGCGAACTTTAATAGATCCAGTTTTAACTGGAAAAAGCGGAAGAAATGAAGGTTATATGACCAAATGCTTTCATTGCCCCTATCACTGTCTCACTGGCTCAAACACATTCACCCCAACCTGCTCAAGGAGCTGGCCCAAATTTACAGTGATAGGTGCATTAATAATTCTACCCCTTTTTTATTCATTAGTTACAAGGTTTTTTGTTTTCAGATAAACAATAGTACGGAAATCCTTCCTGACGTTGAGCTGGTGATGCGATGGAACGACACCAAGGGGGACACGGTGATCGCCACCAGAGCCATCACGGACATGGTCTGCGACGGGGTCGTGGCCTTCTTCGGGCCCGAGGAGTACTGCTACGTGGAGGCCATCGTCTCGCAGTCACAGAATCTACCCATGATTTCTTATGTAAGTAGGTACCTGCTTGTAAATTTCATATAACTCATCGTATGGAACCCCATCTATGATTGCCATAACAAAAGAATAGAAAATATTCAAAACAAATTTATGAAAACATCTTAATTACCGTAATAATTTGCAATTTTCGTGATTACGTTGCAGCTGCTAAACACTATGGTATTTTCATCACTAAAAAGATCGTCGTAGTCTACATGATCAAATGTTTTTTATATAAAATCTTGAATAATGAGTTGGATTGTTCTGAACTATTATCCCTGATAAACTTTAGAATACCTAGACCTAATAGCAGATTAATTCATCTCTTTTCTTTACCACCACAAAGATCGAATCTGGGTAAAAATGAAACAATTTATCGATTATGCACGTCATATAATAAGGAATTCGTTAGAATAGATTTATTTAATATATCTAAACGAAGGTTTAAAAATAAAGTAACGTTGGCGCTGGAGCAGGAGTAATTTAGATTTATTTATTTGTATTCTGATTACACAGAAATTATTTTCAAAATTTTATACATTATGTTTATTTTTTTAAATTTTTATGGGTTATATGTTCAAAAATTCAAAATCCCCAATATATATTTTTTTAAATATCCTCCTATTCTTCCTCATCCCTCTTTTCCCATCCCTTTTTATTACTTAGGCACTATGTATATGTGTATATACTTAATTGTTATTATTCAAAACCCGTTATTGGTCATGCAAGCAAATGTTCCAGATCTGATATTATTACACTTGTAACGACTGTGTTGGTTTTGTAAATAAGTAAAATAAAATAAAAATAAAAGGAAATGATTGATTTCAATATACACAATATTATGGGCCCACCCAAAATTCTCTTGTTTATGAAACTAAACAGTATACTTTTTTACCTAGAAAGATAGAAGTGTAAGGCATATGAAAAAAACTTGAAGAAGTACAATTCTATGTCTCTATAGCAACAGTTGTGAGAATACTTCAAATAGAATCCTCTCTTATTGGTTGGGCATCTACCATCTTCTAGTTAAAGCTGTCCAAAGTACCATATAATGTTTACGCCATATCCCCTTATATGTCCTTGATTTTTACCTTTTCCGCACCCAATCGTGCATAGGGCACTGCATTGGTACACTAAGTGCGTGTTTCTTGATCATTTTATTACTTGAAAGTAAGATGATCAGACTTACGCTTCAGAACCAGTCCAAGGTATCGCACATGAAATATATATCAAGAAATCACATGTAAATAAATATTTCATGTTGACCCCCTACGGGAATCGAACCCTTGACTTCATGCATGGTAGCCAAATGCGGTACCAGGCGGACAATTATTATTACTTCACTTAAATTTTTTGAAAATCAATAATCAGTATATTGAGTAAAAAGTTTTGAAAAATCCAATGTTTACGTAAATCTGTCAATTACTAAATTTAAAAATGGTGCATCTGTTTCAAGACAGGTATTTAATTACCTTTTTTCATTGTCATTATTATGAATTACTAATTAAGCCATAATAAATTGATTAATCATGATATTGACAATTAAATAAAGCTTCATCTTGTTTCAGAAATGTTCAGATTACAGAGCATCCTCGATCCCAACATTTGCAAGGACTGAACCGCCAGACTTGCAGGTAAACAACACAAAATTTAAATTCCATGGAAATATTTTAAATTTACGATGTTCCAACTGTTTTTATTAATTGCAGGTTACCAAATCTGTGATATCGCTACTTAAATACTACAGGTGGCAAAAATTCTCCATCATTCACGATGACAGGTGGTTGACCGTTGCTTTATCCTTAGAAAACCACGCTAAGAAAAATAACATGACTGTGAACCACCTGCGAGAAGTGATGGATCACCATAAGTGCTGTGAACTTCAGCTACTGTGCTGCAATGTTGGATACTGGTACCAGTTCATTCAAGAGACTAAAAATAGAACTAGAAGTAAGTTTTGTTAACTCCGACCTAAACTTAAAGAACAACAATGTGCCAGTGTAACATGGCACATGTCCAAAACCAATTATTTAAATAGCAGTATCTTGTTAACAAATGTAATTATCTTCAACAATAAAATGAGTCATTATTCAAAATATACAGGGTGTAACAAAACTCGATGTACAGGTGGGAAATCAGTGAATCTACATCATAATTGGAGTTGATTTTGTAGATTTTTTTTTTTTTATTTGACCCATACTTTTCGAGAAAATTGAGTAAGAAGTTGATTTTTTTTTTTTTTTTTTGAAATTGTTATCAAATATCATGTATTTACTCAAATTAATACTATCCATAAAGAAAGCAAAATTAAAAAACGCGCTTTAATAAGAGTTGGAGCAATTTTACTTAATCTGCCATACTTATGAAAACTTGTGTGAGAACAAAAAAAATTTTTTTTCAAGCTCAGATTAAAAAGTCATTACACAATCGTCTCCAAAACGATGTAGATTCACTGGTTTCCCGCTTGTACATCGAGTTTTGTTACACCCTGTATTATATCTGGGGGTTAATGCTAGAAGTGCCTATGTCAAAAAAGTGCATTGTTCAGGAGAGGGAATTAATTGTTTCTTATAAACAATAGGTATTAATTACTTCTAACAAAATATATACAATTTGATTCTTTACCCTCTTAACCTTTCAGTGGCTGACATAGGTACATATAGCATTAAAAGAATGGTAATTTACGAGAGGTTTCTGATACCTAACTCATTTTGACCAAAATCTTGCATAGGCACTTCTAGCATTAACCCCCAGATATAAAATCTATGGTTTGTTTGGTAATTAATATTTTTTTCATTATTGTCACTGTCAGATGAAAAACTTGCAACTAGTGTTTTAAATTTGTTTTTTATATTTTGTTCAAATAAATCATTTATTTCAAAACAATAACAATAAGAAACACATTATTTTTCATGTAACATTTAATAGTAATCGACTAAAAATAACAGTAAACTTAGAATTTTCAGCACATCATCTTAAAAAAGACTTAGGTGAAATATTTTTTATTTTATTTTTCATGACTGATTACACCTTTTTTTTGTTTTATTTGTTGGCATTTTAACATGAGTCATATTTTAACTTGCAATGACGATAAACAGAATGTCTTCATTCGCTTTCGTTCTTTGTTTTAAACAATAATTTATAAATATCTATTTAACTTAAAAACTCTGCTTACCTCGGAAGAATCTCTAGGGTATTTTTTAATTGATGTTTTGTTTTTTACAGTTTATGTGTACTTGGGAAGACCAGCAACATTGATTCAGTTTATGCATTCGATGGATGCTTCGCAGTTATTTCTACACGGAGAATACATGGTCATATTTGTAGATATGTCAACGTACACTACTAAAGATCCTTGGAAATACTTGTGGAGTAAGTATAGATTGATTTCCATTCAAGCAATGATAAATATTCACACAAAAGATGTATAAAATGTCTTTACTTATATTAAAATAATATAATTAACCGTTTCATAACATCATTCTATTTTACAGGACCTGATCAATTCGACAAAGTATCCGATTGCCGCGATGACAAATCCTTTAAGAAACGGTCTCAGTCACTGCTTGTTATTGTTTCAACGCCACCGAGTAAAGAGTATTCAAAGTTCACAGAGACAGTTAAATCTTATAATATCAAAGAACCATTTAACTTCTCTGTCCCTGAAATATTCAATGCAAACAATTTCTCCAAGGTGAGATTATTCATCATTTAAACAACTTGCAAAGATAAGAAGGTATCGAATCCCAAGGAGTTGAAGGAATAAAAGTATTAACAGAAAATATTAAAATCAACTGTCTCTACAACTGCTAATACTGACTGAAAATTTTTTTTTAAATTATCAAAAATGAAACATAAATCTTTTACAATTTTACTGCAAAGATAAAGTAGATAGTGGGTAGGTACTGAGCGTGTTCATTCAAACACACACAGTTTTTGCAGTATAGGGAAAAAGTAATTAGTATGTTACTGGATCTATAGATTCTGAAAATATGCCACCAGCAATAAAAAGTTTTATTTTCAACGGAAATTCACTTTTCTATATTTTGAAACTTGATCTCCGATTTAAATTTTAACCTCTTCACTGCACCTAGTCTCAAATTCAAGCCAGCTGCATATGTGTGTAGCAAATTATGTTTATGTGTTATTTTAAATTGCGTCCCTCTTATTAAATTTGGCGGTAACTTGATTATTTTTTAAATTAAAAATATAAAATATAATGGTTTTTTTTTGTTTTTGTATTAACAGTTTGTATCCATATACGCAGCATACCTCTATGATTCCGTAAAATTGTACGCTTGGGCCTTACATGAGTTACTTCATAAAGAGAAAAACCTAACACCAGATCGAATTAGGGAAATTGCAACCAACGGTTCACGAATTATTGAAACCATCAATAACAGAACGTATACAAGTAAGATACATCATAATGTGCTTTATTTGTTAGTTCCTAAGATTTAACAAAACTGTCAAGCCTTAAAGTTGTATCTTGTCGCTTATATTAATCAAAATATTTATTAATACATTGAACAACAATACATTTTTAAAACTTCATTATAATTTTACTTCAAATTTTTAATTGATTCGATGATCAAAGTAATTTAAAACAATGATAATGTAATAGGTAATAGAATATCCCTAAATGTATGCAGTACACAGAATGTACAAATAAAAGCTTATTTTACTTATAAAAACAAGTTATCAAAACAATTGTATATCATTATTATAACAAAGCAATGATTTTTTGCAATTGCATTTTTAAATTATTTTATCGTGAATATAAGAAAAACTAAAGTGTGTAATACATATTGTACAGTAAAGTTTTTAATCTAACAAAGATAATGAAATATTTTAACACCAAAACAGCAACCGTTTTTCTATAATGATCTAAGAAACAGAAATGGTTGTATTTAATTTTAAACCCTCACTGAGGTTTATAAATTGGAAGTAACATTGGCTCCAAAAATTTACATGATTCTGTTTTAATAATATCCATAAAAGGTCCGCCATACCTTTTGTGGATGTAAATTAAAGTTTTTTTTAATGATTTTAGGTATAACAGGTGCTACTATTAGGTTAGATGAACATGGAGACTCGGAAGGAAACTTCTCAGTTTTGGCTTTGAAGCCAGGAACGGAAATCCGTATCAATAATTTCACTTGCGACCATCAGCTGGTGCCCATTGGACACTTTCAACAAGGCCCAAGCGGTGAATATCCAGTGAGTGAGTTCCACACCATGTAATTTTTTTTCTTTACATAATTTACTCATTTTATTCACATTAAAAAAAAGTTGTATAAGTACTATTTTAACCACATCAACAGGCCATAAGGCTCTATTATTATGATAATATTATAATCTACAGGAAGAAAATATCACAAATGGCTAAGGCCTAAAAAATCTATTTGACTTTTCGTGGTCTCATTGGGAATTATTCCCGGAGTTAAATATTATATGGTCAATTTTATAGGAAGCTTAAGAATTTTTTTATAATTTTTTTTCATGCAATTTTTATGTCTTATTTCTTTTAAGATTTCCTTTTTACTGTTACATAGTTTAATTTAAAGTTCATTTTGTCTTTTTGCAAGCTTTTTGTATAAATATAAGAGGATATAAAACACGTCATGGCCAATGTTATCTCGTATACTTAAACGACATTATAAATTTCTGTTTTGTAGACTTACAAACTCAACCCGAGGCTTCTAATGGAATGGCCGAATAACGAGAGACCCGCGGACGAACCGATGTGCGGTTTCATGAATGAGAAGTGTCCTAAAGAAGACACCCACATGTCATCAATGGTAGTAGTTGCTGTTCTAGCAGTGACCCCTGTTCTGTGCAATAGTTGTAACTGTCAGCATCTATCGCAAATGGAAAATAGAGCAGGAAATCGAAGGACTGCTCTGGAAGATCGATCCGCATGATATTCACGGTTACAGCGGAAATTATTTGGTCGCATCGCCTAGCAAAGTAAGTGTAAACATCAAATTCCTCATAAATAACATACTAAAACCTACTCTCATTAAAAATTATTGTACACAGTTAAATTTTTTTAATAATAAATTCAAGTAATCTTTCTTTTAATTAGTTGAGTCTCGCCAGTGGAGGGTCGTTTGAGAGCCGTTGTGGATTACAAGTATTCGCTGCTACCGGACAGTTTCGAGGAAACGTCATCCGAATAAAGGAACTTAAATTTTCCAAGAAAAAGGTTTGTGCTGTTTCTGTTCGCATTCACCAAAATTCTTCATTTTGGTTTTAGAACTTAATGTTTGATTTGGTTTCAGGATATTTCACGTGAAGTAATGAAGGAAATGCGTCTCTTGCGGGATTTGAGGCATGATAATATAAATTCTTTTATTGGAGCCTGTGTCGAACCTATGACTGTGTGGCTAGTTACCGATTATTGTGCTAAGGGTAGTTTATATGTAAGTTTCACATTTCTATCTTTTATAATATATGTATTTCAGTAAATAACTGTAACATGTTTTTTTTTTAAACATGTTTTTTAAAATAAATTAACAACAATATTTATGTAATATTGTACTATGTGTACTTAGCAAATATGTTTGTTATTTGCCAATATCCAAAATTTAAACCTCAAAACATAATATGTACATAATTATTTGTACTACCTATATAGATATTATTACGATAATTTTATTATGAATAATGAATTTCAAATTTACTACTCTTTAACTAAGTACTCTATCTTTAATCCATCATATTACAAAAAGTTTTAATTTATTGTTTATTTTCTTCCAGGATATAATAGAAAATGAAGATATTAAGTTAGATAACATGTTTATTGCATCTCTAGTCCATGATCTCATTAAGGTATGAATTCACTTATTTACTTTGATATTCTATTTCATATTGATTAACCCATCCGCATATTAATTATATTTTTAAAAGTTTGACTAAGTAATCCAAATTAAAGTTTCTCTCCCTCACTCCCACAAATTATTGAGATCTTTCCAATACCTACTGTAAATAAATTTGAGTCAATATATTAAACAATCCAATTGGTCATCATATTGCGGATGATTCTGCTGAAATACTAGTTCTTATTTTATTCTTTTGTAATATTTATTAAAATTTCTTTTCAGGGCATGTGTTTTATACATGGCTCCCCCCTAGGTTGGCACGGCAACCTTAAATCCTCAAACTGTGTTGTCACATCGCGATGGATGTTACAGGTAAAAATAATGTTTATTTGGTAGTTAAAGTTTCCTAATAATTTCTCTTAACCTCAAAGACTATTTTTGCTATCTGCATTTGTGTATTATTCTTCACCTTATTTACAGGTCACTGATTTTGGTTTACATGATCTACGACACTGTGCAGAAAATGACTCAATTGGAGAGCACCAATACTATCGCAGTAAGTGTACTTTATTCAATGTGTTGGTAAATCACATTAAAAAGAATTGTTATAATACATGTTGGCCATCCAATGAAGTTGGTGGGTTCAATGTGTTGGTAAATCACATTAAAAAGAATTGTCATAATACATGTTGGCCATCCAATGAAGTTGGTGGGTTCAATGTGTCGGTATGTTCAATGTAGATATATGTGATTTTAATTTTTTTTTTCATTTGCCCTACAGCACGCTGAAATATTAGACATCAAATAATGCTTTCCATCATATTATTATTTTTCATGGAACAATCTAAACTCTGTCAGAATAAAAAGATTTTGTTTGTTTTGGTATTCTCAGGTCTTTTCTGGAAGGCTCCAGAACTTCTGCGCGCCAATGGAAACTCTAGTTTGAACCGTGGAAGTCCAAAAGGAGATGTTTATGCATTTGCTATTATTATGTACGAGTTGATAGGACGCAAAGGTCCTTTTGGTCACACCCCATATGAACCTAAAGGTAATATTTCCACTCTTTGTACTGTTGCATTACAGAAAAAAATGTTTATATAAATTAGTTGAGAAATATATGGCAAGAAATAATTCTAGAAATAGTATTGTTTACTTGTAAATATATTTAATAAAATAATTTAAAATAAAACCACTTTGTTTTTTAACTCCACGAGTTTATGTTTATTTTTGCACAACTAGTTTCGGATAAACAGTCTATCCATCATCAGGTGCACTTATAATGTTTATAAGTTGTGTAAAAATAAAAATTAACCCGTGTACTTAAAAAACAAAGTGGTTTTATTTGAAATAATTTTAACAATGTTGCTACACAACGTTAACGCCGAATCAATGAATAAAAATATTTTATAAAATTGATACAAATACAAACATATGATGTAAATTTATTTGTTTCTTTCAGCCGATACATTTATTTAGTGCTGATTTTTCATTTTTGTACATCTTTTTTTTCATCCAAAACCAATTTGGTTGCAAGTTAATTTATTTTCGGAGTAAATTATTACTATAATATAATTCTGTGCAAATCAAACGAAATGTTTTTCTATCTCTCTTCTATCACAGAATTATGTATCTATATATACACAAACCTAAAAACTTTCATGGCAGGTCAATATTTGTTTAGTCTAATACTTATTTGTATTTTTTTTCTCCAGAAATTGTAGAGTTAGTAAAGAGATATCCCATTGAAGGGGAAGATCCTCTCAGGCCAGATGTGCATTCCTTGCCTCTGGAAGCTACAGAGGAGAGTATAGTCAGCTGCATGAAGGACTGCTGGGCTGAAGATCCAGAGTGCCGGCCCGATTTTCACGCCATCAGAATACGCCTCAAGAAGATGAAAGGCGGGAAGTAAGGATGCATTATTTCGTTAATAACTATTGAACTATTATACAGACTTCTCTTGCTCTACATTAGTCAAATGTTGATTAGTCCAGATTTTAAATGTCCACATACAAACTCTTATACTTGATCGTGTTGTCTCTCTTAATAGGGCAAGATTCTGGGGAACTTATACACAAACATTCCGGATATAAAAAAAAAAAAAAAAATATTTTAGTAGTAGTAATACATGCTTAAAAGATTTTTTATGTTTTTTTACGACATAGAGCTTTGTGTCGCTAATGAATATGATTTGGCATGCCCTCTAAAAATATTTTTTTGTAGATTGGCCCCTGTAGTATATTCGACAACTTGAATAGTAGTTTCCTAGAGAAAATGGTAAATAAGTATTATCAGAGAACGTTTTTCAGCTTGTTTATCAGTTAATAATAGTATCTTAAATTATTTTAGTCAGTATTGAATTATTCACTCTTGCCTTGTTTTGCTTAATGGGATAAATTTAGGAAGGTGACGTAATATAAGTCAGAAAGGGCACATTGCTTATTATATAATATACTTTATCCAAAATACCTACTTTAAGAAAATAAGTAAATCAATTTTATCTCTTTTAGGAATCGTAATATTATGGACCAAATGATGGATATGATGGAGAAATATGCAACGAATTTGGAAGATTTAGTAAATGAAAGGACGAGGTTACTGTACGAGGAAAAACAGAAAACTGAAGATTTACTCCATAGAATGTTACCGCAGTAAGTTAAACACAACAATCATTCTTCTAAATTATTGATCTTTCAACACAGACCTTTTTTTGGGAAGGGAATATGAATATCTAAGCATTTACAGGCCTTGTAGCCACTTATTATTATTGTTATAGGGCAGGCAGCTTTTGCTGGTGCGTCTATATCTTTTGTACTGCTTCTTATCTGCCTTCTGCATCTAAACGATTTTTGAACTGGTTTACCGTAGTGGAGTGGACAACTAGGCCTGGCAATTTGTTCCAGTCTAAAACCACCCTACTGGGAAGAAAGTTTTTCTTAGGGTTGTGATGGAATTGGGGACGATAGAGCTTCCAGTTGTGGCCCCGTATATCGTGTTGTAATAAACATTCCCTATTCCGCTCAGTATCGGATATCCAAATTATTTTTTGAACTTGTGTATGTAACCTGCATAATTTGAAATGGTAGCCGAAAAATATAAAAAGTTGGAGAGCAAAGATTTGGATGTAACTAATCATAAATCTCATTTATAAATAATATCTACTTTTACAGAAATGTTTCAAATTTAATTTGTTTACCCACAGACCAGTTGCTAAGCGCCTGACTACCGGCCATGGAGTAGAGCCTGAGTCATTCGACTCTGTCACAATATACTTCAGCGATATCGTCGGCTTTACACAAATGTCTGCAGAATCAACACCACTCGAAGTTGTCAATTTTCTAAATGATCTCTATACAGTTTTTGATAGAATCATCAAAGGGTACGACGTCTACAAAGTTGAAACAATTGGTGACGCGTACATGGTTGTAAGTATAAAAAACATTTTATTTTCAATCTAATTAAACTATGATAAATATATGTATCATAAGTATGTATAATGTTAGAATAATTCAATCAATAAATTATATGGTTATAAGTTATAAGTCATGAATGTATAAGTAATTACTAATTACATAATGTACATTCTTCCTTTCTTCCCTTTATCTGCACCCAATGGTGCATAGAGAACTGCAATGGTAGATACAATAAGTTCATCATCATCATCATTATTACATTTATCAAAATTGTCAGTCTTATGCTTAGTTCAAATTCTGTTTAAATACGTAAAAATCAATAAAAACTGAACAACTCGAAACCACAAAATATTCCTGCACTTACATGAAAGGTTAGTCTGGTAAGTTTATAGTTCATTAAATAATCCTTTCTTGTTTATCTTATCAGGTATCAGGGCTGCCTCTACGCAACGATGACAGGCATGCCGGAGAAATAGCATCTATGTCATTAGATTTACTTGATGCAGTGAAAAATCACAAAATATCACACAGACCAAATGAAACACTGAAGTTGAGAATTGGAATACACACAGGTATTTTATAATTTTGTAAAATTTTTAATGTGATTAAAATACTTGTATTCTAGTTCATCTATAAACTTTTTATATTTATAGAGTTATATGAAAATAATAATTGTTCCTGTGAGAATATCGTCACATAGCTACTTAATAACACCGCACAAGTCATTTTTTTTCATTTTACAGGATGACGAATAAACTGATTATTTTATAGAATTCAAGAGGATTTTAGACTTACGAGCGAATAAATATTTTACATCATATTTAAATCTCATTCATAAATTGACGCATGCTGAAAATATATATCCAATAACATTAAAAAGTGAAATGTTAATTTTAGACTTGCGCGAATTTATTAGCGACGATATTATGATTCTACTTAGATGCAAGTCTGAACTTCAAAATAGTTCCACCTCATAGACAAACACCGTTGTACCCACCATTCAAGAAAAAAACTAAAAAATGGGTTCCTTCCATAGTGAGTGACACTCCGAAGCAAGGACAATATATGAAACTAGCGATTACCGGCAGATGAAACAGTTTATACAAACAAAAATATAAAATTAGCGGCTCTCGGCAGATATTACAGTTTGCTGTTACCGACATTTACATAGGTGGTGTTGTATCGGCCGAGATTGCCAGGTTACTGTTTTCTCGGTCGGTAACCGCTAGTTTTATATTTTGTCATGCGTCGGAGTGTTGCTAATTTAGGAAGTGACTTTCCCTCAGTCCTAGTCCTAGTTCTAAATTTACTTGGAAAATTTTCAAATGTTCATTTGACTGAATCATTACTTTTTCACAGGTCCCGTTGTCGCAGGAGTAGTAGGTTTAACAATGCCCCGTTATTGCCTTTTTGGTGACACTGTAAATACAGCCAGCAGAATGGAGTCAAATGGGGAAGCTTTAAAAATACATATCTCAGGACAGTGTAAAAAGGCACTGGAGAAATTAGAGGGATATCACATGGAACCACGCGGGACCATCAGCATGAAAGGGAAAGGGGAGGTAAAGAAACATTCTTATTTCTCCCGGACTACAGAAATTATTCTTCTGACTTTGCCCTTAAAATTGAAAGTTTGAATAATTCATTGTACTAAGAATTGTATTTGAACACAGGTACAAACTTATTGGCTAGAAGGTGCAAATGAAAAGGCCATACAGCGGAGAGCTGTAGATCTGGGGGAACTACCACCACTGTTCTGCAGACCAAGGAGAAGTCCTAAACTCTGTGACTCCAGACAGGCTTCAATATGTGGAAACCTTGGTAATGTTGCCAGTAGCTATCAAATATATATTTTCATAAAAATATACATATTATGTCTTGTTTGGTGCAAAAAATATATTACAAGAAATTTTCAATGTTGATTTTTTTTAGTTTATGAAATAAATATTCTGAATTCAGGTTTGAATAGTCGAAGACAATCTGCTATTCGAGCTCTTGAAGGAGGGAGCTCCATCTCCCTGGGAAGATACAGTCCTAAACCTGATCCCGAACTTCACTACAGAAATAGGTACCACATATTCCTTACAACTACGTCTCTCTTTATTTATTGGTTTTAGATATTGCATTTGAATAAATTTGGTTTTTTGTAGGAGGTTACTAAGTTCCATCGCATCATCTACAGAAGATAAAGAACTATGCTTAGGAGTAAGAGGAGATTCTGGTGGAACGGGAATCTTAAGAGAAGCGCACTCACTAGATCTATCTCGTTTGCACTCACCACAACCACGCAATACCTCTCGCTCTCTCAACCAGTTCCACTTGCCTACTCTGAGCTACCCACCTAATACTGTGTCAACACTATCCGGAAACCACATTAGTAACATTAATTTCTTAAACGGAAATGCCGGAATCGGTTTAGATACGACCGAGTGCCCAGAAATAGCCGAAGCTTGCCCGTTACTAGGAAAGGTTGGGTTAGTCGGAGTAGTAGAACCTGTGGACACTAAACGCCACGATGTTAATAGTGTGAGCTTCCCAAGCAAGAAATGGCGGTCTCTCGAGACAATGGCGGAAGCAGAAGTCGGAGGGCAGTGAGGAAGGGTACCGAGAGCTTCATTCCGCTCTTGGTTCATAGGATTATTCAATGGAAGTGCCCTCAGAACTAGTGATGGTTCCTTACGTAAAGCTGTTCCCTTATTGGATCGGGAATCCGCAGTGTGATAATTATTTTGTACTATTGAAGTTATATACTATAAAGTGGACATTCTTGTAATGTTTAATGTTTTTTGTAAAGAAATTTTGTGTCATAAATTTTTTACTTTTCAAATTTCGATACATCAATATGTACGTAAATTCAAACCTAAGAGATACTATAATTTGTGTAGAATGTTTTCAATCTGTTAGCTTTACGAATTATGTAAATACCACAACCTCATTTGGCATTATTAAATGTTAAAAAATATATTTGTATGAGAATGTTCCGCATTTAAAAATTATCGATATACAAATCACCCGTTAAAATACTATGTTATAAATATGAACTAAATTAAGGTACCTGTGTTAAGTGTAGTGTATTTGACAACAGTTTAACTCGATACAGATTTAGTGGGTGACCTAAAGTATCTTGGTAAATAAATACCTAATAATCGAGATACGGAATATGTTTAAGTGCCATAACTGTTTTTAAAGTGATATTTTGCGCGAAATTTATATATTTATACAAAATTGAAATCAAGAAATGTAAACTTGTGTTTATGTAATAGTCATCTGTATGTTATAAATGAATGAAATATTTATGTACAATGGTTGAAAAACATTTCTCCAAGTTGATCTGAAGAATTTAATAATTATTAGAGACAGCCCCCACAAAAGAAGTCCCGCAGTGTCAATCAAGAACAATGACATACAAAATATGTAATTCTAGTAATTAGGGTAAATTCCGTGGGACTTTATGACGCGATTTTTACTTGACTTCAATGGTTTATCAAAATTAAATATGCAGAAAACAGGTAATCAACACTATTGAAAGATGTAATTTTAATGTTCATTAATTTTTTTTATATGTTTCTTGAACAGGCCTGTTGCTCGATCACAGATCAGTACCGACTCAGTAATAAGCGACGTGATAACGATTTCTTACCCATGGATGTTTAACGTTTTCGCGATCACAATGGAACACGCGTTAAAAGTTATCGATCGGGATTATTAAACGAGCGCATACTAGTCGCGAGCCATTTCCCGAGATATATCTTATTCGCACAAATCTTCATTCAATCTTTATTATAATTTAGCCGGTTTTCGGCAAGCCAAATATTGAGAAAAGCAGTCGACATAATAAAAAATCCGACAAGCGCGATGATTTGACGTTTGACGTAAGGCCGCGATATAGCGTAGATTGGCTCCGCTCGGCTCAGATCGTCAATCTCGGCTCAGCGATCGCGGTATTGAACGGTATGTCATTGTGATCGCTCAAATCGTTTGCGTTAGCACGTGATTAGCACGCTTTTAACTACGTCGATAGTTATCTGTGCTTGAGCTACTGGACACACATTCTGAATAAGTGAATAAAATATGTTGCATTGAAGATGGATACATTATATGAAGTCAAACGGTTAATTATCACATAGATTTGTCATATACACATTATAAATGCAATATGTTTTATGGACATTTAGAATGTTCGCCCTGAAAAATATTCAGATTTTCATTTAGATAAGAAAAAAAATTACTTTATCAAAATATTTTGGTAAAGCGGAACTTATGCTAAGAAAGTACTTTGTATCACTACCAAAACCTTCACTACTAGTTTTACATTTTAATATAAAATTAATTAACAATTTATTATCATTTGCTGCTATCCTATATTGATTGTCAATATCCATTTATTATACCCAAGAAATTTGATCTAAAACCCTCTGAATAGAATTTTACGAATGTATGTAATATTAGTCAAATTTAAATCAAATTTCAAGCGTGATTGCTATAAAACATCAGTTTAATTAGTGCATGATAAAACATGGCATTTTCCAAAAAAAAATTACCAGTACATAACACTTATTTTTTTATGGATGTAACTGTAAAACTCATCTTTAAGTTAGTTTAACTATCAAACCACCTAATTGCATTTTACACAATATTGGCCTAAACCATATTTTTACAAGCACTAATTCAGCTGCCAGGAAAATATACACAGACGAAGAATTTCCAACGCATCATATCCCCTAATATTGGTAATTTGATGTTTTGGTGGCAAGGTTCACATGGATAGTTCTTTTAATTGGTCATCATAGTAGAGTTAATTTGTACCAAGTCCCATACAAGCTCTATTAATAGACTTGATTTAAACAAATATAACTATCAAGCCATTCCTACCGAGGGGTTGGCAGAGAGGATAGAACGCCACACCACTCTGTCCTGGCACACTTTTGCTTCTTCTACATTCACAATAACAATATTGTTCTCATCACGATTAATATAATTTGATTATTACAACGTTATATATTATGATTTTATTGTAGTGTGAGTGTATTATTCCCGCAGATAGTAGAACATGCAGAGACTTCTCAATACACGATCAAAAGAAAAACTTAACTTACAAATAAAAATATAATTAATTATGTTACTGAGTGATTTAAATAGTTTTTTCATTGAAAATGGAAAAATGAATGGCTGTGAAATAATTCATTTAACAAACATGTCAGCTGTAAATAAAGTAAATATCATACCAAGATTTTAGTATTCTATTTTATCTTAATGAACTTATCTATTTTTATAAATAAACTAAGTTTTCCTAGGAAATATTTCCAAGTCATGTAAATAGTGATCTATAGTCACTTGACAGCCATATTACTTCAATAGTAGGTCATAAATAATAAATTATTTCTCGCTCATCAGGCCATTTACAAATTTCCATTAAGTATTTAATTTATAAAGCATATCATCTCAATTTAAGTATTTAATATGTGCTGTTGTTGTATATTTTTATGTACTTCGTTATGTGGTCCAAACTGTGGAAACAAAATGTAAATAGACAATTTAGAATAAAGTTGTTTACAAATTAGAACTAAATATACTATAATATTTTATTGAATTTTTGGTTTTATTTTAAATTATAATTTTAAACATTTTAAGATATGATTTCATCATCACTTTCATTATTCGCTGACATGGCTTCGATGCGATCATCACGCTTTTCTTTATAATGTAAAAATATAACGACTAAAGTTATCAGTCCACAAATTCCCGTAAAGACATAGACGCTTTTCAGGATGATTTTACTCGGCGTGACAAACAGCTGAGCCTTCCAGTGCGAGGGGTCGTCAGGTGGCCACGGAATGACCACGACTTGGGAGTTGGGGATGAGCTGCGTCCACGTCCGGGAACGGTTGGACAATCCGACAGTCAGTGTGTCCACGAAGTTGGGGGTCCGGTCGAGGCCAAATGTAGAGAACGGGAGATTCAACACAAAATACGCCGACTGCGGCAGTTGAGTGCAGACCCCAGCTCGTGGTAGACCCTCTTGGGAAAGCGTATGGTACGATATTCTTGGTCCTGGTAAATTTGTCCCTGAAATTTAAAATTCAATCAGCTGTCAGAAAATTAACAATTGTTTCAATAATAAAATATTTCATCAATTTCTATATTATTTTATTTTATTTATAGGAAAAACAACAGTATCGATACATGAACGTAGAATACAAGAAAGCATGATTACCAATTATGGTTTTTCACATTTATACAATTCAAAGTAAGATGGAAAAAATAAATATAAGAAATAAATATAAAGAGATATGAGGGAAGGATAAAGTAAAAAGAAAAGGAGATGACTGGGAATAGAATTAGGATTACCTTTTACAGTCTAAAAGATTTCAAATAATTTTAATTTGAAGTTGGGTAGTCCGATGTTAAAAATGTCATACAATATTCATTGAATTTCGCACAACTACAATATACAAAAGAATTTTTTAAATAATTATTTGATGGTGCTAAATTATAAAAAGATGACATTGTCTAGTGAGTATAAATTGGACAATGAAGAGGTATCTGCTCTAGAAGATAGGGGCTCTCAATTACATTATTATTTATAACTTTATACAAAAAACATAAATCAGATATATTCCTACGCTTAATAAGTGAAGATAATTTATGGAAGGCTGATGATTCTTCGTAAATCTCAAATGAAGCTTACCATCCAACATTTTCAGAAATTTATTTTGAATACGATCGAGTTGAGCTATGTATGTTGAGTATTGAGGGTTCATGTATGTTGAGAGAGGATGTATTTTTAAATGGTTTAGTCGTTCGAAAAAATAAAACCTAAGTTTCTGTAGGCCTTACTAACGCAAGCTTCAATATGAGAAGAAAATAAAAGTTTGTAGTCCATTATGACACCGAGGTCTCTCAATTCAGTTTTCCTGGTCAGCCGACTATTGTTAATTTCATAATCAAATTTCATAATACGATACACAATTTTTTAAATTTTTCTCGTGAACGTAATGCTAAAACATTTGTTGACATTTAGATAAAGCTGATTTAGATTGCAATATGACACTAGATTATCGAGATCGTTTTGCAACATGAAACAATCGTCTACAGACTTGACTCGTATAAAAAACTTGTAACACTTATAACAATCTTCATAAATTGTTTATTGTGTATAAATCGTATATTTATAACAACACGTAAAATTTCAAATATCCAGAGACAATAGAACAAAATAGCAGCTAAAGTAGAGAAACATTACCTCAATTCTCTTACTTTACTATACTAACAGTTTATGGACAACCCCTCAGCTGAATATTATGAGATCAGGATGTGGCAGCTCTACAGCACAAAACAATAATTTCCTTTTGTCCAAAAATAATATATACAACTTACCATATGTCCCCTTTTTCTTTCCCAGGGCCCCAACAGTGACGGGAACTTTCTTGTTTGTCAATCCAGTCAAAACCATTACTTTCATAAAGTTTGCATCGTATTCCAGACTATTTTTAAAAGCACCTACACTATACTCAGATGTAGTTTTATTTTTTTGAACTAGAATAAAGTCGAGGATACCGTCTTGGTAGAAATCATAAAAAACTGAAAGGATTGTTCCTTTACCAAATGGACCTAGAGCATTCCATAAAACTGAATAAGTTCTCTTTATACTCCCGGTCTCACAATGAACATTTTCTAACAGAAATGTCTGCGGCTCGGATGTCTGCTCTTGCTGTAATGTAACTAGTAAGTCAGGATACCCGTCCATGTTGTAGTCGCCTCCTCGCATGGTTATGGTGTCCATGTACATTTCTCCATTCGGGGGATAGAATCCCCAATTTTTCAACTCAGGGTCTTGAAAACTAATACTCAAGGTTTCCCAAACAGAATCATCGTTAATGAGGATGCTGCTATTGTGACAATATATATCGAAACATATAGGAAGCAAGAGATATAACTTCCCTGATAACTCCACATCCAAGTATAAAGATTGTCCAATGTGACCGCTCACTCCGATTGGTAATTCTATTTTACTGAAAAAATAGAAACCGGGATTGGAAACATTACCGAGCCATATTTCGAATGATGTGGGTGAAGTTATTAATAGATCAGACGTATAATCACCATTTATGTCTAAAAAGGAGTGTGAATGAGGTAAACGTACTTCGTGGTAATTGTTACTTAGAGGAATTTCAGTAGGAATAGTACGATTATGACTAAATACCCAAAATGTTCTGATGTTGCGAGTATTGACACCGAACAAGTCTATGATCATGTCTTGGTTGTAATCCATGGCTAGTGGGTGTCCCACCGTAGTGGTGATTCTGGGGAGGTCTGCCTCGGAACAGTTCAACGTGTCCTCTCCCCCCCAAATAATGCGAACATCATGCTTTAAAGACGGTTTGGTTAAATTAGCTACATTTTGAGTTGTGATTAGTATATCCATAAATGCATCGCCATCAAAGTCTCCTGGAACGACGCTGGTGACTTTGAATTCAGTAAACTTGCATCTCAGACCAGGCCCTGGTCGGAGTAATGGCTCTTTTTCATTGGCTAAAAATATTTCCAGTACTTTCCCTTCATCTCGAATCATGAATACGTCGGTTAGTTCATCAGAATTGAAGTCTCCGAATGCAGCTGGCAATGCTTTCCTATCGCTACCGAAGACATTTGTAGAAATATCTACAGAATCTGTTTTAGATATGAAAAGCGTAAGACATGAAAAGAGGAACACAAGCATTGCCATTGTGTATTGTCACCTAGAAACAAAGCATAATTTATTATTATGATATTCCAATGATATAGTTTTATATAAAGTGTAAGTACTTAAGGTATACAAAGGATGTCAAAAAATAAAACCCTTATAACATTATGATTTTTAATATATACCTCGTCATGCTACTTTCTTTAATATACTAAAGTTGACGCTGTAATATAGCTTGGTTTTATTTATTTTTTAAATACCGTAAGTGGCGCAACAAATAATAATAAATATGAAATAATAACGAAAGTCAGCATCATACACGAATGCAGAATTCTTTGAAAGCACCGAAGTAATCAATTCGAGAATCGAAATTAATAATATACAAAACGGAAAATTATTTACGTTATCAAACGTCAAACTCAAACGTCAAATTCATATCAAACAAAGACACTATACCTCCTCTACACATGGGCCATGGAATACACACATGGACCAAGCCTATCGTTTTCTGTCGCACATATAACTAACTAACTAACCATCACGCCATTTCCCCGAAGGGGTAGGCAGAGAGGATAGAACGCCACACCACTCTGTCCTGGCACACTTCTCTTGCTTCCTCCACATTCATACATCTTCTCATGCACGCACGTCGATTATTCCGACTTCTTACATGCCCACTTTCAAGCACTTGTTTTACTTGATCATGCCATGTCTTTCTCGGCCTTCCTCGACTTCTACATCCAGGCACAGTTGCATCATATATTTTTTTAGCCGTTCTTTCATCATCCATTCGCTCTACATGACCGAACCAACGTAAAAGACCTTTCTTAATTTTGTCGATAATGCTTATCTCAGCCTTGCATTCTGCTCTAATTTCAACATTAGTGCACCTATCATACATAGTTTTACCACACATTCGCCTGAGAGATCGCATTTCAACTGCATTCAATTTACTTTCATCCTTATTTTTCCAACTCCATGCTTCGCTTCCATACATAAGGGTTGGTACCAGAACTCCATTATGCACTGCCAATTTAGCCTCTTTTGATAAGCACTTATTAGATACTACCGACTTTAAGGCACCATTAATTCTGTTACCGGCACTAACCCTCCTTTCAATGTCCTTGTCCATATTTCCATCACTTGTGAACATGCTTCCCAGATATACAAATTCTTCCACCTGTTTCAAGCTATCGCCATTTACTACAATCTTACACTTAGTCATATTTTCATTTCTTTCAAAAACCATCACATTTGACTTTTCCACGTTCATTAATAGATCACTCTCCTTGCACACATCGTAAACCTTTGTAACCAAGGACTGCAATTCTTCTTCGCTATCAGCAAGAAGCACTGCGTCATCGGCGTACAACAGGCAACTAACAATCATACCACTCATTCTCGCTCCCACGCCGATATTTTTCAACTCTTTCATACAATTATCCATGTATATGTTAAACAACCATGGTGACATCACACATCCCTGTTTGACTCCTTTTGGGATGTCAAACCACGACGTGAATGACCCATTTACCCTTACACACGCTACACTGTCTTTGTACAAGGAAGCAATAGCGCGGACAAGGTTGTCGTTCACTCCATACTCAGATAAGACCATCCATAGCTTTTTCCTATCAACACGATCAAATGCTTTTTGCAGGTCAACAAAAGCGCAGAAAAGCTTCCGGTTTTTCGCCAAAAACTTCTCCGACAAATTGCGTAACGCAAATATTTGATCCATACATCCTCTGCCGTTCATAAATCCACTCTGAACATCCCATATTTTATCCTTAGTTACATTTCTTACTCTCTCAATCAGTATTCTTCCATATATTTTACCAACAGCGCTTAAAAGGCTGATAGCTCTGTAATTCCCGCACTCAACCTTAGAACCCTTTCCCTTGTTTAAAGGCAAAGGCATTAACAGCTCTCCAGCAATCAGTGGAGTGCTGTGCTCCGTTTAGACACAAGTTAAAAAGTTTATGTAGCCATGTGAGAATTATTTTACCACCCGACTTAATAAACTCTGCTGCAACACTATCATAGCCTTGCGCTTTACCATTCCGCATACATCTGACAGCCCTGTTAATTTCTTTCATACTAATCGGGCTTTCTTCATCATTTGCATTCAAACATAGCTCAGTAATGTTGATACACCACCCGAGTTACCGTGTGCGATTCGTACACTTCCTCAAAGTTTTCCTTCCATCTGTCTGTCGCACATATAATATTTATAATAGTGTATATAATTAATGCAACTAGAAATAATTAACTTCAGGATAACAAATAGGTAGAGACTGGAAAATTAGCGGTGTTATTATTTGTGAAAAGCGGTGTTAAAGTTTTTGCCAAAAGCGGTTTTTGCCAAAACGGTGTTATTTTTGAAAAACTGGCGGTGTTATTTTAGAGAACCAATTTCAGTACACGGGTTGATAATAAAAGTCAAATGCATTGTTTTTTTTGCATTATAAATGTTTATTTTACAATAATACAAACATTAAAAAACACTGAATATAAACTAACTTATAATTTATTTTTTTTAAAAGTCAATACAAAAAATTAAGCAAATATTACATAAAACGCAGGATATATATATATATATATGTGTGCCCATGACTTTCAAACTCACCTAAACATCCCAATGGATTTTAATGTTTAACGTTTATGGCAATGTTTTAAATTTTGAAAATAAACCTATTCCTTTCAAACTACTTTTGTTACTTTGAAATTAAAATTAGACTTTGATGGTGAGTTTCACAAACATTAAACATACACGGCAAAGTTTATTTTTATATTTAAAGTAAACTATATAAACCAAACTTAAATAGTATATGCGATGTTACGAGTATTTTAAATTCTGAATCTAAATTGATTCAAAATTGAAAATTGCCAGTGTGGCAAGATTTTCTTCCTTCAGGTTCCTTCTTCCGTCACTTAGTACAGTGTTGTACGAAGACAGGAACCTCTCAGAATCAACATTAGAACAAGGCACCCAAATCGATTCTAAACAAGCATCAGCAAATCGAGGATTTGTCGGCGAACCGATTTGAGTGCCTCTGCTATGTTAATTTTCCCTCCCAAAGAAACTAAACTAAACTATTCTAAATAATATGGCGAACTACTACTGAGATACTTCTCCATTAATGTTTTTGTGCACGGCTTACCTTCAGCACCTGAAAAAAAAACAATTGTAAACTGAGAAAAAAAACTGCATTTTCGTAAATTTTTTAAGTCTACTGTCAAATGTGACAGTTTTCATTCGGCGTTAATCTTGAAATTATAATAGTGTTTGTAAAAGTTGTGGCTTTGGAAATTGTTCAGATAAGTGACGTTTACGAAACAAATTCACTGCGTACTATAAAAATTACAGGTAAAAAGTTGAATGTCGTAATTTTACCACTTCATAAATATGTGTCAAAAACGATTAAGTTATAAAAATCGGTAAAATAACATTAAAAATATTTTTTTTGCTCAGAATAAAGTAAATAAAAACATATCAAATACCTTTTCATTTGCTTGTCAATCCATCTGACATCTGACATCAGTGACATCCATAGAATTCACATCACATAAAAAATTCCATAGAATGACGCAAAACGAGCATGAAGTTAGCGACTTAAAATATTCGGCGAAATATTTTATGGCTGTTCAAAGCTTTGAATAGTTTAAAAACACAGAATTTCGGATTATTTTCCAAAAACGCCGAATTTTTCGTTATTTTCAAAAAACACCAAATTTCGCGTTATTCGCGTAAAAATGCCAAATTTCGCGTTATTTTTCGTTTTATCGCGATCGCGAAATTTTCCAGTCTCTACAAATAGGTTTATGCGTCATAATGCACTGTTTGCCAGGTGTTGGTTTGCCACGGAAAACATGAGAACCTACTACCTACCAGACCTGATGCATTCGCCCATCAATCGCGTCCACAGACTTGGGAATGAGTATATACTGATGTAGTGTGCGATGTATTTGGTGTTGGTTCCGTGTTTTCTTACAAGGTTTTACTTGTGAAATATTTTGAAGACGATAACGTTATAACTAAATTATTAAACATATTTTTTGTTATATTTTGCATTATATTTTATTATTTACTAAATAGCTTTATCTTTGTTTATATTTTGCATTTTTAATTTACTTCTGGAATTTACTTTTTGTATTGTTGTTATTATTTTGTGTTTTTTCTTTTATTTTTAGTGACTTTTCTTTATTTTTTGGTATTTTTTTTTTAAATAAAATTTTTGTAACGGGTTGATAACTTCTGTTAATAGTTTTACTTTTATACATCTAGTAAGTGTAAACCGAGCATATATTACACTGTAAATATATTATTGTGTATTCGAATAGTTAATAGCTCTTGTGTTAAATTGTAACAATTTTTATTATTTTTATATTCACTTAAAGTTTGCTTTGGCCTTGAAGTATGCTTCAGGTGAATTTTTGTACTGCAATAAGTACAATTTTAAAAATTGTTTTTCTTTGTTTCTGTATTTCACTGTATTTAGATTGTATTTTTTTTTGTAAAAGGCAATAAGTGCCGTCAATAAATATAAATAAATAATATAATTTTGATTAGCTTGGAAAACAGTCGTCCCATGACATAAAACGTAGGTATTGATGATTTTTTGCTTTTAGATCGTACAAAAAATAGCCCATTACAAAAAAAATATTCTCTAACTTAAGCGCACTCTATACGGGACAGAAAACTGTACAGTAGTTTCTTGTGCAGTTTGTAAACTGTCCCGTATAAAGCGAAAACTGAGTGGAATATTAAATGGTCCGCCCGACGTTTGGCTGACCTGACAATTATTAATGTTTTTTTAAGACAATGTTTAAGTAGATATTGATATGCGAATGCTTTGAAAAATGTAAAAAACAAATAAAACATTTACATTATTTTAGCTATGTTAACAATTTCTTGTGTGCAAACATACGATAGTAACTTATGATCGCGATAAAAAAATACACATATTTAGCGTGTCTTCTTATTACAGACTGTACAATTTTCTGTCCCGTTTAAAGTGCGTATTAGTCCAACTTTGTACTTTATTTCTCTGTGGGTCTGTGGGTCTGTGGGTGGTCTGTGGTCTGTGGTGGTCTGTGGTTTCACTTAATTTCTGACAGATATGTCAAAATAATACGTGTATCTAAACTAATCTGTGAATAGTCTTTTTTGTATAATAATTTATCAGTCTGATAATTTGGCGGCAAAATCTGAGAAAAATAAATATTGTTTTAGAAAGTTTTAAAAAATTTCTAGATGTCGGCTCCAAAAAATCAGCCCCATGTGAATATTTCTCAACGCGTAAAAGGTATTCATGAGTTTTGATATAATCATTAAAATCTTGAAATGAAGGGTATCTGGGATATCGTTTTTCTGATTGCTCACGTATAATATATTTTATTGCAGATGAGAGCCCTCCCAAAAACTGTCTCGAAACTCTTGAGTCACATTTTGGATTTTCCGAATTTCGACCCATGCAGTGGGCAATAATTAAGTCGATTATATACGAGAAAAGGGATAATTGTGCAGTGATGGCGACTGGATATGGGAAGTCCTTGTGCTATCAGTTCCCGGCTGTTATGACCCAACTTCTGACTGTTGTCATTTCTCCTCTTATATCTCTCATGGAGGACCAAGTCCAAGCACTAGAGGTAATTCGACTTCTTCAAATACACAGGTTTAAAGGCCTTATCACGAAGTTTGGAAAGTAAAATACTAATTTTTTTCAGGGGATTTCTCACAAAACATAATAAAAAATGGTCATAATAAAAAAATGCTATGCTGTTATTATGGGTTTATAATTATTATATGTTACGCCATTAACTTATTCAGGTTGCAAATATTCCGGCTTGTTTTCTCGGAACAGCCCAAAACAAGAAGAATAACGTTAGGCAGGAGCTTATAAATGGAGAATATCGTCTTGTGTACATGACTCCGGAGTACGCATCCAGTGAAGTTGGTAATAAATACGTACATTATTTTACCTTAACAAATTGACTGCCACTCTAAAACTAACAAAATTAGGAAAATGTCAATGTTTTTTTCTGTAGAATCACTTACATTAATTCAAACTTAAAATTCAGTTTGTTTTAATAAACATGTCGACAGTAGGAAAAGGATAAAGTTACTTAGCGACATAACACATGCAAGGAAAAATGTTACCAAGTGACATATTACTATGTCGCTTAGTAACTTTTTCCTTTCAACCTTCGATATCATCGATGGGCTTTGTGACTTACAAACTGTCGGGTATTCATTACAGCGAGAAGAGTAGAATGTCGATGAGATTGACGATAATAAATGTTTTTTAAAAAAAATATTGAATGGAAACAATAACTTAGATTTCTGAAAAAAGTAAAAAAAAATCATTGTAATTATAAATTGAAATGTTATTTTCTACTTAGTTTTTGTATTAAAACACTAATTATTGATTAGATAATGTGCTCAAAATCACATATCCCATCCTTGATGTGCATTGGCGAGTTACTATGGATAATCTTTTCAGTGCACTTACGAATATAATAATATTCATTTCACTCTTACACATCAATTTGCCACTTTTAGGTTCGGACTTGCTCTCTCAAATTTACGAAGATGTTGGTATTGGTTTATTGGCCATCGATGAAGCTCATTGTGTGTCCCAGTGGGGCCACGACTTCCGGCCGGCTTACCGGAACTTGGGAACTCTCAGGCGCTTGTTGCCGACAGTTCCAATACTGGCCGTCAGCGCCACGGCCACGGACGATGTTCAAAAAGATATTATAAAGTCTTTAGGCTTAAAGTAAGAAACATATTATAAAGTCCTTAGACCAAATAGAAATAGAATTTCAATTACCAAAAAGGCATTTTTGAATATACCTTTCTCTCGTTAATTGAATTGGTTTTTAAATGTCCAAAAAAATAATATCACAATAAAAAATAAATGCGGACGCAGCAACCTCCAATAACTGGTGTTGGTGGACCTGGCTTGGGCATGTACTCCGGATGCCTCCGGAGAGTTTGAACCCAAGCTGCCTCTTCTTTACGCCTGCAGGATCCCACCGTCTGATAGACCGTTGATGACCATCTTACGGATGTACTCGACGAGAGAGCTGGCTGGCGATAGGGTCTCCTGGGGGAATCTAGTTATGTCCACATAGAGCAAACGTGATGAAAGAAGAAAGAATAAATAGATTTCAGATTCCCTTACATAGATTATATAGATAATGTATACTTTTCTAATTTCAGAAACCCTCAAGTGCTGTGCTCAGGATTTGATCGACCTAACCTTTATTTCAAAGTTAAGAAAAAATCCAACAGTCCTTTGGAAGATATCACTAAAATTCTAGAAGCTGAACACAAGTGTTTCAATATTTCCAGTTCCTCTGTTATTATTTACTGCCTAACTAGAAAAAATACTGAAAAGATTACAAAAATTTTGAAAGGTTTGTTGCGTATAGGGATTATTTAAATAAAAATTTCATTGTGAATCTCTTTTTTATTGCATGTTATTTTTTTATATCATTAATGTGAAATTTTATTTGCGCATTATTCTCATTAAATATTACTCATTTATCCTACCATTTCACAGATGCTGGTTTGAAATGTGAAAGCTATCATGCAGGATTATCAATTAACGTAAGAAGAAGAAGCGTTCACAAACAATTTTTAAAAGATGAAATTAAAATTATTGTTGCAAACCATAGCTTTTGGGATGGGTATAGACAAGCCAAATGTCAGGTTAGTAATCTTTATATTTCAAAGATGAGCTGAGGTGAGGTTTACATACTAATCGACAGTTACGGAAAGGCCACGTTTACGAGCGGCATGACAATCCGTCAGCACTCTGCGTCAGAGCTGCGGGACTTGTACCTGACATGGGAGGATGCACGGAAACTGGCGGCCTATTGCTTGGCTTGGAGACTGTTAGTGAAATATATATGCTCCACATAGGGAGCGGATATGGAATAATGATGATAGCGGCAAGCAGTGACACGGCTTCATAAAATACCCGTGAAAAATAATTACAAATATAGTGTCATTATAATTTGTGTAATGTTACACCCTTCAAACAAGAATTTCAGAGAAGCGACATTCCATACTTGAAAAATACTACCGTGTCTAAGGTGTCTAGTTATCCACTACGTCACTCACTACGTCATCAATAGGCATCTACGTCATCACTAGACATCTATCATCACACGTCTCATGCATTGAATTTGATAAGTGGTGTCATGAAATTAACTATTGTATATTTTTATAAAATTTGCATGGAAACGCCCCTTTTAGTGAATTATTGTTCTTACCTACTATTAATGTTCCCAAGCCCTACTAATAACTAATAACTTATAATATGTTGTATGTCACTACCTTATAGGTGTGTCATTCACTACGGGGCATCGTGTGATATGGAAGGATATTACCAGGAAGCAGGCAGAGCTGGTCGAGATGGGAACGTGTCCCTCTGTATCCTGTATCACGCTCCAAATGACTTTACCACTCATAAGTACATAATATATATTCATTTTTTCTATTTGGAAGGTTTGAGTTTGGTTATTTATTTTTCAAGTGATTTGATGAATGCACATAGCAATTGTGATTTTTTCTATCTTCCTCTCGATTTGTTAAATATAAAAGTAGTATTATATTTTAAACAAATAATTACTTTATGTTGATTTCTGTTCCTACTGTAAAATCATTACTTTTCATACGTATTATTTTTTAATAGGTTTTTGCGAGATGCCAGTATGCTACCTGTGAATATCAAATCCCGCAAGGAATCTCTCAATTTAGAAATGAAGCAATACATCAGCACAAGAGATTGCAGACGACATTTCATCGTTTCCTATTTCGAGAAAAACAAAGAACCTTCCGATGTACCCCAACCTAATTGCTGTGACAATTGCACAAACAAGTAAGTAAAACTTCAACAAACAAGTAAAATCTTTTTCTATTTTGTCGAATGATTGAATAAATATTTCTCGGTGAATTCATTGGAAATTCAACCCGGACTCATTCATGCATGACCTGTTAAAAATAAAAACCAAATTGCCGCCACATTGTGTGTCGCCGCTATCTTGGCCCCATTTTATAGGACAAAACTAATGATGTTTATTTACATAGATAAGCTATTTACTTCCGTTCCTAGTTATTGGAAAATCAAGTAAATTTACTTAAAATCAATTTGTATGAAACAACACTTGTCTGGCATTGGACGTGTTTACAGCTGTCAAAATACTGACTTTTCTTCTTAAATATCCCAAAAATAAGCGCAGGAATATAAATAAAAATGATAATAATTTTTTTACGATTAGTTATATTGTTTTTTAACATATTATTGAATAATTAATTCAACATGTCTTTAATTTAAAAACGAAATATTAGTTTTTGAAATACTCTGGAAAATTACGAAACACTATATATTGTCTATGTAAGTTCAATACCGCGTATGAGCCAATAAGTTCAAAATACGCATTTTTGGTGATTTTCGTTGAACGAAACAAGCCGCATCGATTGGTTAATTCAAATTTAAAATTGACCAATAGACTGCTAGCACTCGGTTAGTGTCAATACCGCGCGAATAAACCATCTTCACACACAATACCGCGTATATCCCGATACAAATTTCATGTTTACCTCTTTTTTTTACGAAATTGGAGGGTTTTTTGTCTCCCCCTGAACATTTTGACAAATGGTTCTACCACGGGATTGAACTTACACAGACGATATCATCCTTTTTCTCTTATTTTCTATTCAAATTATTTGTTAGAGAAAAACAAAGTGATTCAACTGTATTGAATAGTGGAAAATAGACATAGTGAGTTCCTCCCAATGGACGTGTGTCTTTTTTTCACTGCAAAACACAAATGGAACATAAAATTTTGTCAATTTACTGTCTTTGAAATCACTGGTCTAGTGTAACATAACATGTCTCTGGACAAAACACCTTTTTTTGTAGCCTCAGTAGGCAGGCCTCTTAAATGTTTTTTTTACCCTGTGTTCATTTCTCTTGTGTTGTATTGTTACAGACTTACTTCACCAAAAGACTCTGCTCGTTATGAAGGTATTAATGAGCAAGGGATGTATGACTTTACTGAAGACACTGATAAGTTTCTAAGTGTGATAGAATTCTTCCATCCAAAAAGTTTTGGTGTCGGAATTATAGTGGCATTTTTAAGAGGATCTAAAGCTAAGAAAATAAATGCTAATTTTTTGAAAAGTAAATTGTACGGATGTGGTTCATCAAAGACTGAAATTTGGTGGAAACAAATCGGTAAGATTTATATCATACATATAATATTTATAACGGCCACTTTCTACTTCCTACTTTTTTGTGTCGTTTATTTAATTTAATGTTTAATGTTTAAAATAAAAAACTCATCACCATCATCATACCATATCTGCTCCCTATACGGAGCATATGGATTCCACAAACTGCCTCCAAGCCAAGCGAACGGCCTCCAGTTCCCTCGCATCTCGGAAAATTAAAACTACTCTTAAAAAACTTATGCAAAAAAACTCAAAAAGTGTATGTGAAATTAAACAAAGTGAGGAGTGGACAGAGATGGTTTAAAATTTAAATCCCACATACACAGTATTATTTCATCCCTAAGGATTTCTAATTTATCCCCGAACTGGGTGACATGTAAATTAAACAGAAAAATGTAATTTATAGACTTTTTCTTATGTTTACTGATTCTTTGTATGTCTTTCTAGTAAAATAAGTTATGTAAAATGGTGACGGAAAAGTTCTTACCTAAAATGAATTTTGATTTGTGGAACCACCAAAAATCTTTTATTTTCTTTTATGTGATTTTAGCAATGATTTTGGAACATTCGCATTTCACCAAAAAGCTTTCTAAAGGCGGTGGTGGCCGTACCCATTCAATACAAACTACGGTCCTAGATGAGAAAGGAGCTCACTGGTTGAAAGCCAAACGTAAAAATAACCACCAACCAGTTTTGCTCCCACCAACAGAAGACATTGTTCTGTGTTTGAAAGTGAAATCGTAAGTACTGCCGCACCTAAAAAAAAAAAAGAAAATTTGGGAAAAAAAAAATTTTTAACTACAATAGACCCAAATACATCCAGTGGAATCACTTAAAATTATTGATGGAACCTACCGGAATCACCGCATATAATTCTTGTTTTACAACCGTTGTTTTGATGATTTTGTGTAAATTTAATGTTCTTTATAAATTTTCAGAGTGAAACCTCTTTATGGGGGTAAATGGGGTATCTACAAAGAACTCATCATCTATGAATTTGCCATGGGTATCTACGAAAAACCCATCATCGAATACGCCATCAACATCCGTTACATCATCCCATTCTTCCTCTTTATTTAAAGAAAATATTTCTCTCGATGAATACACTGAAGGATTGCATAAGGTATTTATTTCCCTTGAGTTTTACTTCCCAGAGGTGCAACTTTTTTATTTCATATCTTTGTCTCAAATTCTTCGTTGTTCTCAAAACACCAATAAAAAAATAGTATTTTTGGATATTTAATAATTACTGCGATAGTAGTCGCATTCGCTTTGTTTTTCTAAATGATGTGACTCCCCGTAATCAATGTTTCATTCCAGGAACTGGTTAGTTTGCGACATACGTTAGCACAAAAAGAGAAACGGTATCCCCCACCAAATAGCTACGGACAGCGCGTTACATCAGATGGCTTTATTTAGACCATTATCAATACGCCAGTTGATTCAAGGAAAATGTGTAGGTTTACCTTTTCTTTACTTAAAAACATCTAATCCATAACAAACAACAAAAAAAGTCATAAATTACCCATCCATCCATTCATCTCTCAACCTTTAACAAACAATAGACCTGACCATTGACCGTATGCACTGATACAAATTCATTATTCAATTTCATTTATTCTTGTACCCTTGAAAAAGAGACACATGTTGCCTGGAAAACGGTCGGGAGTTGAATTAATAGTAAAAAAGTAATTAAAAATGAAGTTTTTTCATTTAAATACCTTTTCTTTTTCAAAATTATTTTATTCTATTAGCTTTTCCTAACCTTTTTAATAATATGAGGGCTGTGTGCACACTGCAGTTTTTTTTATAGAGGAGTATAAATGTACGGTCAGGTGTATGTCAATAAAATTATTATTTAAAAAATTAAACAATTGTTTTTTTCAGCCAAATACTTAATATTGTTTTAAAAACTGTTTTTAATGCTATTTAAAAGTAGTTTATTACGATTGTAAATTATTTGATAACTGCAACCTATAGAATATTTTTCTACTTGATGAAGTTTTCGGGTAACATAATTGGGGATTCAGCAACCCTAATAAATAATTTAACCTTTCAGATTTTTTAAAACAAAATTGTTTTATTTTTTTCAGTTGATGGTATGCCGGCTTCTAAAATTGAAAAATTTGGTACATTTTTTATAAACACCATAAAACAGTACGTTGATAGGAATCCCTTGTCAACATCAAGTATGAGAGATTTGGTGCTGAAGTTTCCCCTAGAACCTTTACCTGATAAACTGACTACACTCGAGGCTTCGTACATAATGACTATTGATCATTTTAACTCGGAAATGCCTGTCAATAGAATAGCTGAGATCAGGTATTGATAATTTTAACTCAGAAACGCCTGTCAATACAATAGCTGAGATCAGGTATTGATAATTTTTTTACTCAGAAACGCCTGACAATAGAATAGCTGAGGTCAGGTATTAATTTTTAACTCAGAAACGCCTGTCAATGCAATAGCTGAGATCGGGTATTGATAATTTGAACTCTAAAATGCCTGTCAATACAATAGCTGAGATCAGGTATTGATAATTTGAACTCTAAAATGCCTGTCAATTGTCAATAGAATAGCTGAGGTCAGATATTGATAATTTTAACTCTGAAATGCCTGTCAATACAATAGCTGAGATAGCTGAAATTCTAATATGTAAATTTCCATGCACAATTTTGCATGAGCATGATGTAAACACATTTATGAAATAGAATTTTTTCAATATGAATATGAAATTCATGTATAAATATGTTTTCAATATGAACATGAAATATGTCCCTTGCATTGAAAGAACATTAGGTGCTTACACAATCCTTGTTTTTATCATCCATTTTGTATGAACAGACGAGTGAGAATTGTTGCTCTCAGGTGAGCAAACAAGAATCGTTCCTTACTGATAAAGTAAAGACAATAATGGTTTCTAAAAATCTATGCTGAACCCCCAGATAATTACAAAAAAATATGAAATTCTTATCCATTTTTATCATTTTTAGCCTTTTTTTAGTTGAGCCCTTTTGATTTTTACATCAGCCTTGTAATATGCAAAGTACATAACAACTGGAGGGGAATAAATGGCCTTTTGTACAATTTTGGTGAAAACATGAATTTGCAGTATGATTTTTTTTCCAGAAATATTGATGAATCCAATGTATCGTCACATTTAATTACTGGAATTAGAAATGGATACAATATTGATATGAACAGGTTAATACCAGCTCCTACCCTGGCGAGAATCATAGAAACAATACAATCTCCACCAATATATGGCGGTAAAATTTTTTTTTTTTACTAATGAATTATCGGGTATTTGTTTTGGATTATCTGCCTTGTGGTGTAGTGGTGCGTGCATTAGGCTACCATGCAATGGGGTCGATATAAAATAATATTTATTTAAATATGGGCACCTAAAAATATTTCATACCTTGGACTGGCACTGAAGCGTAATACTGTTCATCTTGCCTTTACAAATGTTTTTAATCTCGCAAAATCTGTGAGATGTTGATTTGGATAAAAAGGCTGTTAATCATGGAGTTATTCTTTTTTCTTATGTTTATTTAAATGTTTTTATTTATTTTTCAGATTACCAAAAAATTTCACTAATAAAAGCAAACTGTCCCGAAGTTTCATACACAGAAATAAATTACGCTGCCGCCTATTTAAACATCCGCGCTCATTTGAAAAAATTTAACCGTCCTTTTTATGATAATTATTCTCTTGTTCCCGTTGGCAACAGCTTTCAATACAGATCTACAACTATTATACCTTCTGAAGGAGAATCTAAAATAACAAGAAACAACCTGTCTCAATTTTCTTTTACAAAGAGAGATACTCTGACTGTAGAAAAAGACAAAATGGTTACTGGTGTTGATTCATTAATAAGCGATGTAGATTTCAGTGAAGAGTTATCTGAAAAAAATACAAACAATGTTGAACTTGATAATTGGGATGTAGATGACCTGTTTACTGACAATATTGATTACCTAGATAAACTAGAGAACCAAACGAACAAGAAATCTGATACAGTCGGTGCCAACATAAACACACAGAGTTTACCTAAAACATCTGCAAATGTTCCTGAAAATTCCCCAAAACGTATTGATTTCTTAGATGATAGCGACACTGAATACGAAGAAGATTCCCCAATTCCCAAGCCAGTAATTGAAGAGTCGATTGCCCTAGAAAACAAAACAGCAACTTATAAAAATATAGCCAAATCATTTCAAATTTTAGATTCTACAGAAAATTCTCCTATGTGTAGTGATGATAATAAACCACAAATAATGCCTAAAATGGAAGACAAAATGACAAATTTGACAGAAAATCTTCAGAGTAAACATGGTTGCAAAAAATCAGAGTCATCCGTGTACCTTAATGACAGTAAAACAGATTGTGAAAATCCTCAAACAAAACCTGAAATTAAACTCAAAATGCCAGAATTGATAGGAATTTCTCAGAGCAAATTCTGTAATGAAAAATTAAAGTCAGTTGTTTATCTTGATGATAGTGAAACAGATGATGAAAAAGCCACAAATAAAACCTGCAAACCAATGCAAGTTATCAAATTTCTCGAATTTCACAGAAAATTCTCAGACTGAATGTGGTAATAAAACATTCAAGTCGGTTATGTATCTTGATAAATTGGATACTGAAAATCCACAAAAAAAATCTTCAATGAAATACCAAATGCCAGATTTGGCTGAAAATTCTCAAAGCAAATTTGGTAATAAAGAATCGAAGTTAGAAGCATATCCTAATGATAGCAAAACACAACATCAAAAACTACAAATAAAACATGCGGCATGTGAATCTCCGAACATATCAAAAAATTCCCAGACTAAATGCGGTAGCAAAAAATCCAAATCAGTTGCATATCTTGATAGCGAATCGGATGATGAAATTCCACTAATAAAACCAACAATCAAACGAAAATTGCCAGATAAATCTGTAGGAATGAATAACAACTGTAAAATGCGGAAATTGCCGAAAACTATATTTTAGTGATAAAATGTGAATATATTATATTAACATATTATTTATTTTATGTAATTAATGTAAGTCTTTATGAGAGCGCAGTTGTGATATTAGTATGTTTACCTCAAGATTTTTTCTACAATAAATATTTTATAATACAAAATTTCAACCACATATTTTTTGTCAAAATTTAAATATCTACCATCGGTTCTTAAGAGAAGGTACCTACTTACAATCATGCCATATTTTTTTGCACACTGGTAACTCTGAATTCATTGCTAATGACGTTTATGTGACAATGTGACAGGTGAGAGTTCTAAAAGTTTGTTGAGTATTGTTTTTACATGTAAGAAAGATCAATTTAACAATAATATCTGAATTTGGTATATATGGGGTAATTGCGTACTCGGCATTTTAAAGAAAATCTGTGCTATTGGAAGACAATGAACCTTTCATTTAAAAACATAATTCAACAAACTTTTTAAACTCAAACAACGGAACCTCAACAATTAAGTATGCTATCTAATTGTTAGTGAGTTTAAATCATTTCAGACCACATTCTGATCGACCAGATTTGTAGCCAGAGCATTTCAGGTGGAGGAGTTCATCCGGGACATTGTGGAGAGAAGTATTCTTGGTAAGATTACTGCTTGGTTATATGTTATTGAGGAGCAAAAAAGAGGATTGCTATTCACATTGTGTGACAAAGATAAGTATCGTTCTAACCACAGATATTAGATAATGTTATTTCTGCAGAGCTAAGGTTTATTATTTGGTGATAAGATTATTGTTTTAGGTGGAGATTTTTGTCAAATTTTGCCGGTTTGCAAAAGAGCTTCCAGAGGACAGTTAGTAGCGATGTGCATTAAAAGTAGTAAGTTTTGGTCTCATTTCAGAACCTTTCATTTAGAACATAATATGCGTGCTTTAGATAGTGAAATAGAATTTTCTAGATGGCTTTTTAGATTTGGGAAATGGGAAAATTCTTCCCTCCTGATGGAGCCCCGAGTTCATCCGTTCTAATTCTAAAATGCAAGTATTTCACAAAATGTTATTATAAGTATATACAATGAGTCACATACACTTTCAGATGTCGAGTCTTTTAGCAAAAGAGCTATACTATTTCCAAAAAATGAGCATGTTAATTTAGTAAATGAAGAAGTCCTTAGCAGGTTAGAAGGTTGAGATGAAAAAATTTTAGATTGAGATTTGTCTTCTTTTCGTGGAATATAAGGAAATTAAAATTCTGCGTATTTATAAATATGTTGTTAGTGGTGCTTTATTGATTTGTTGTGTAAGAATTTTAGTATCTACATAGGAGTTTTGGTGTTTTATTTAGTTTGTTGTGTTGTTTAGTTTTAGCATAAGAAACAATATCTGAAAAATGAATTTTTAATTTTTTTTATTAAATAAAAGTCACTATGTGGCAATGAATTCAACTGAATATACAATGAATATATTTTTTATTTATTTGTAGGTAGATAAACTAATTTTGGTGAGGGTGTGTGTGGGTGTATGAGGGTAGGTGCGGGTGGATGTACGAGGGTGAGTTAGTGAGTAGGTGTGTGGATGAGAGAAAGAGAGGGTGCGTGTGAATGAGAGAGGGTGTGGGTGTGTGCGAGTGAGTGTGAGTGGATGTGTGGGTGAGAGAAAGAGAGGGTGGATATGTGTGTGGGGTGTATGATGTATGGAGGGTGAGTATGCATGAGGAAGGGTGCGTGTGAATGAGAGAGGGTGTGGATGTATGCGAGTGAGAGTGAGGGTGTGTGGGTGAGAGAAAGAGAGGGTGGGTATGTGTGAGGGTGTATGGAGGGTGAGTGTGAATGAGAGAGGGTATGGATGTATGCGAGTGAGGGTGTGTGTGAGTGGATGTGTGGGTGAGAGAAAGAGAGGGTGGGTATGTGTGAGGGTGTATAGAGGGTGAGTGTGATGAGAGAGGGGTACGGATGTATGCGAGTGAGGGTGTGTGAGTGGATGTGTGGGTGAGAGAAAGAGAAGTGAGTATGTGTGTGGGTGTATGAGGGTGAGTATGCAAGAGGAAGGGTGTGTGTGAATGAGAGAGGGGTGTGGATGTATGCGAGTGAATGTGAGGGTGTGTGAGTGGATGTGTGGGTGAGAGAAAAGAGAGGGTGGGTATGTGTGAGGGTGTATGAGTGTGTGTGAAAAGAAGGGTTGGTCTATGTGTGTAAGAAGGTGAGTGAATGGGAGACAGGGTGTGTGTGTGTGAATGATGAGAGAATGGGCGAGGGTGTAAAAAGATGAGAGTGCATGTTGGTCTATTGTGTGTTATAGGGTGAGTGAGAGAAATAAGAGTGAGTGATGAAAGAATGGGTGTATGTGAGTAAGAAGATGGGCGAATGCATGTGGGTGTGTGTGTGAGGATGCAGTTTCTACTCAAGCCTTGGTCAGGCGGCTTTGTGGGCCTCCGTAAATGAGGTTTCTGTCGGCTGGGACTTTTTAGCCAATCAACTAAAGGTGGAACACCCAAAAATCGAGGGCGCGTAAGCGCCGAAAAGCCCCGCAGGGCTAGCATATAACAGTCGGCGAAGCCGACTGTTATCTGCTAGTACCTAATAATATTTATAATATAATATATTATCGAGACAGATGAGTTTCTAGGAATGTGGGAGGTGAGCAAGACCCAAGCAACATGCAGCAAGCGTAGAGTAAGGATAGTAATACTGACAAAAAGAAAAGAAATTAAATATTAGATACATTCTACATTTAAAAGTTTTTTTATACTCATAGTTTCTTTCAAAACATTCATAATTGTGGTAGAAAGAAAAAAGTGAAGCGCTTCCATCTCTCTAGCACAGATTATATATACTAGTCTCTCTAGCGTGGAGTGATGTCAGACGTTCGCTTTACTTTTTCAGCAGGAATTCAAAGTTTAACAGTCTTATAATTCCAAAAGCTGAAAAGAACTGTTTATGACATTGGAAGAAGGACTCGAAGCTCTGTTTAAAAAACATTTCAAAATTTGATATTCAATATTAACAACTCCTTACAAAGTCACATGACTGACCATTTTTATACTGAACTAATAATAGGCCTTTGTCAAGATTTCTTTTTGCTAATAAGGTAAAAATTTTATTGTTTTAATTATTTCTAGCCTCTACTTGTTTACGAGTGATATTGGCTCAGCAGAAAATTAATTATCATTGATATCTCAACAGAGACAGAGAAACTCTGGAAACGAATGTGGGTTATCTAGGCGTTTACAGGGCTTATGACCTGTCATTGGCTGGGTTAAGTGGCCACTTGATGTATTACAACATTCCCCATTCCGGCCATCATCTGACAACCATGTATGACAAATTTATGAAACTTGTATAAATGTTGAACCTTACCTACACCAATAAAGTAGATTGCCAAAAAATGCTTAACTATATTCTCAACAGATGTCACTATAGGGGAAGAATATTAAAAATATTTAAAATCTGTCGAAACACAACTCGCATGTGGATTCTTCTGTACAAACTCAACATATATACAAGTTTCAAAAATTTGTCATACATGGTTGTCAGATGATGGGCGGAATGAGAAATGTTGTAATACATCAAGTGGCCACTTAAACCCAGCCAATGACAGGTCATAAGCCCTGTAAACGCCTAGATAACCCACATTCGTTTCCAGAGTTTCTCTGTCTCTGTTGAGATATCAATAATATCTGATATCAGCCCAGCATGGGTATAATCCAGTAATTTGTCCAAAAGTATTTGTATTCATTCAAAATGTTGTTGTTAGAAAAATAATTGACTAAGAAGCAACGAAAAAACAAACATAAATTTAAAATTAAGGTATATTATTTGAAATGTATTATTATTAAAAGTAAGTACCACACTTATACGTAGGTACTGTAAAAATGAACTTTTGGAGAAATCTATGGTTATTAATGGGCAAAATTCAAAAATACTTCGTCTGTGTTTGGGTACCTTCCATGTTTGATTTTATGTCAGTCGCACAAGGCTTTTGACATTTAGTTTTAGAATTTGCATGATTATCTCAATATTCCCATATTTTTATTTGCTTTGTTATATCATTACTTTAAAATGAGTTCGGTAAGTAACATATTAGCAAACAATATGTCTAATTACGCTCCGTGTAAACCGAATAACCAAGAAATAAACGTTGTTTATAGATGTCGAACGTCGAAAATCTTTCGCCTCAAATCATTAGAAGAGTAGCTAAAGAGATGCAGGAGTTATCAGAACAACCATTGGAAGGAATAAAAGTTATCGTAAATGATTCTGATATCACGGACATACAGGCATATATCGACGGACCGGGTAAAAATATATTACATTACAGTGTCTCTACTATTGGATTTTCCGTTTTCCTTAGCTTAATTTCTAACATTTCAAAACCAATCATATTTAGGAATACATTTGGTGTATATTGTAATCATAACCAACGCATCGATAATTCCTAGTGAGAATCAAGAAATCGTCAATCAGCTGCCATGCAGGAGTTTTTGCTTATGGTTGCATTCATGTAAATGATGTTCCACTAAACATTTCTGTAACAAGCAATTCCAATAGAGAAACTGCATCATAACTATGAGCTGATAAGGCACACAACATTGTTATTTTTAGATGTAAGAGATAAAAAAACAATTATTTCTACTAAGTACTACTTCTTTCCTTTATCCGCACATAATGGTCACATAGGGCACTGCATTGGCACACCAAGTACAGTAAATCTTGATCATTTGTTACATGAAGGCAAGATGATCAGACTCACGCTTCTGCACCAGTCTAAGGCGTAACATATGCATGAAATATTTTTATGTGAAGAAACACATTGAAAGAAATGTTTTATATATTTATAATTACCCCACATGGAATCAAACCTGCCACCACCTGCGTGGTACATGGTACCCAACACACTATCCACTACACCACGAGGGGATAATTTCTGTCCTCATTTTATGATATATCTGATTTCCAACTCCTAGGTTAAACTATTTTAATTACTTATTGCTGATAAGTTAGTGATTTTACCTGGAAGTTTTTTAATTTTCTTCAATTGTAAAGTGTGACACTAAAGATGTAAGTTTTGCAACGATTTTACCTTAGCAGTTTGAGTGTAGAATCAACAAAACACGCAAACTGATTTTTATGTATTTTTTACGTTCCTTGACTGAGTAAATAAATTGTGTTATTAACGTAAATAATTATTTTATAAACATTTAATTTAATTTTTTATCTCGTACTGTCTTTTTCTAACTCTTCTGTTTTGTTTTTTTTTCTATTAGGTATTTCATTTTGTTAATTGCTCTTTATACTTTTGTCTTGTGCAATTGTTACTAATCTGAAGATGCCACAACAGAGTGAAAGCGCTAATTGGTTAAATAAGTATTAATTAATGGAAGTGTACCACATATTTTTATTGTTATAGGTTGTTTTTAAATAATTGAATGCATCAAAATTGAAAATAATCCAAATCTCTTATGAAGCAAGCTATATATTTTCATTTCAAATGTTATATCTTAAATTTAACTAGGTATTGTTTTGGTTTTCAGCTGGTACCCCGTATGCCGGAGGTGTGTTCAAAATAAAACTAGCTCTTGGTAAAGATTTCCCCGCTTCCCCACCCAAGGCCTTCTTCATCACCAAGATCTTCCATCCCAACGTGTCGAGTAATGGAGAGATATGTGTCAACACCCTAAAGAAGGATTGGAAATCAGACCTCGGCATACAACATATATTGCTTGTAAGGCACTTTAGAATAAAAATAACTAATGCAACCCAGATAAACAACTGCAAGTCTAAAATTTAAAAAATCAAATAGAAAAAAGAAGGAATGTTTGCTTTTACACCTGTGAGGTCTAATGCCACTTTGCATCCTCAGATTTTCTCACTTTAATAATTAGGCTCTTTTATTTGTATGGGTTTCCTTGCATTCAAATAGTGTACTATTTCGTTATGTTAGAATCTAAGATCAATATACGAGGGCGGTTTGATAAGTCAGTGACTTTTTGAATAAAACAATTTTTTTTCGGCAAATAAACATTTTATTTTTCTACATAATCACCTTTTAGCTCGATACATTTAGTCCAGCGTTTTTCTAATTTTTTTATTCCCTCCAAATAATAGGTTTGCTCAAGGCTCACAAAATGGGCGTTTGTTTCGGTAATGACTTCTTCATTCGACTCAAATCTTTTACCGCCCAGCCATTTCTTTAGGTTTGGAAAAAGAAAATAGTCGCAGGGGGCTAGATCAGGAGAATATGCTGGATGGGGTAGAAGTTCGTAGCCCAATTTGTGAATTTTGACCATCGTGACTAGACATGTGTGCACACGTGCATTGTCTTGATGGAAACAGCACTTTCTTCTTCGCCAAATGCGGCCGTTTTTCCTTCAAATCAACGTCGAATCTGTTCAAAAGGTTTGAATAATATTCGCCGGTGATCGTTTTACCTTTCTCGAGGTAATCGATGTGAATGACACCGCGTGCATCCCAAAAAACTGTGGCCATGACCTTGTTGGCTGACAGACACAGTTTGGCCTTCTTTGGTCCACGTTCACCCCGAGCACCCCACTGCTTTGATTGTTCTTTGGTCTCTGGCGTGTTGTGATGGATCCATGTTTCGTCCACAGTGACAAAACGGCGCAAAAAGTCGTTCTGATCACGGCTAAACTAAAACTAAAAAATAATGTTTAATCAACACACGAAATTCACTTTTTTCCATTTTCGTAGAAAATCACAAGGTTGTCTGCTTTGAACGGCTGTCAAACACCAACTGAACGACGTACCTTGATCAAAATTAGAACGTTGCCCACTGATAGATTACAGTTGAAGGCAGCACTGTTGCATTTGAAGTAACTGCGCGGGAAATTCAAAAAGTCACTGACTTATCAAACCACCCTCGTATCATACCATTAGTTTCATAATGCTAGGGGGTCACATTTTACCTAAGTGGACATATATAGGAACTAAATGAATAAATATTCTAGGTAAAAAGTAACAAGCAAGTCTGTCTTGAAGTAGCTTTCACAGTTTGTCACAACCTACGTTCATGAAAATTCCTCCAGATATTGGTGTATTTTTATAGCTTACTGATAGACCGAGCGGTACTTTTATTTATTTAAAAAAAAATCCTTTTCTTTTTTTAGACTGTTAAGTGTCTTTTGATAGTACCAAATGCAGAGTCGGCCCTAAATGAGGAGGCTGGAAAATTACTTCTGGAACATTATGATGACTACTCTCAGAGAGCTAGAATGATGACTGAAATACATGCGCAGGTAATAATATTACGTCACTTTAATTTGGTATACTAAGTATTGTAAAAATGAGTTAAAAATTGCTAATGATTGCATTTTTGTCACCCTTACAGGCTCCAAAGGTGTCCAAAGCTTACCTCGAAATGACGGAGGGGGGTCCTTGTGCCAAAAAACACGCAGGAGATAAAAAACTCACAGCAGAAAAGAAAAAAATATTGAAAGAAAAGAAAAGAATTCTCAAAAGATTATGAATAGTGTGTGAAGTGTATTGTGACTTTTAACATTATGTTTCCATTAAGTTTTCTAGAACAATAATTAGAATATTCATTTTTACATAGTCATCTCAACACAAACTTTATTTATTTGTATAATTTTTATCTAACAGAATCTATATAATATTTAATTGCATAATAAATAAGAATATAGTTTCATAGTGCATTTGTGGAATAATGATTTTACTATGTAGAAGTTTTAGCATTACCAGAATAATATTAGCGTGTGATAACAGACCTATTGGTGTTGTAAATTGTGTTATTCCAAACTCTTTACTGTCTTTAAAAGGTTGAAAGTGTGGATGTATTCTTATTTCAAGAAAAACATATTTGTTTAATATAAGTATGCAATATTCATGTCTTGTTAATGTGCATTTCTCAATAAAGTCGGTCAAAATTAAATTTATCAAAGTAAATTGCTTTTATTCGTGCACCATGTTTTTGCCATTTTGAATAGTGTACGTTAATACCTCAATTTACAGATGTTCTTTATTTTTTACAACACAAACTATAGATTGGTATGTATAAATTCCGATTTGTAACAACTCCAAGTGTCTTTTATTTTACTTGACAAGCTATCAACAGATACCCCATTTGTAGGGAAATATACAACAGAAGAATTTGTTGATTTGTACTACTTTTCTATATCTGCTTAGTGGGGCATACTGATTCTACATACTGCCCTCCATTAGCTGTCAACTCTTGTCCCGCGTCGTGTAGTTCTGACATAAACTGCCGATATATCGCTAGCAACATGATGCTATGTAAAATAGGCAGGCATGGTTAAGGCACAGTAATTTATTGTTATATACAATACCTTTGTACGATATTTAAATGACAAATTTTAAAACTTACAATTAAGAGGACGCGTTTAATGACCACGGCCATTTCTCCATACAAACGTAGCCCTCGATTTCTTCCCTGGAATGTAGTACTAGAGCTATGATTTCATACTCTTAAGATATTACCAAGCGCATTTGCAACGTCTTAATTTTTTGATGATTAATTTGTTAGGAGATAAACCATTAAAAAAATACAAACACGCTTCTGGTCGATACCTAAAATGTGTGAAAAAATTATTTCCCTAGTGCTGAATTCCAGGGAGAATATCGAAGACTATGATTGTATTGAGAAACAGCCGCAGACCTCTTAAATATTCAGAAATGTAGATTGAGGTATTGACGTACAAATTACATTTCATGTGTATTTTAATAAAAACCCCATACGAAAATGGTTACATATTTTTTCATCTTTTCCAAAATCCTCCCTACCCAATAAATTCACATGAAGAAAAATGTGCTTAATTACAATTGACATACTACTACTACTACAAACATCTCAACAGACAAAAATTTTGGAAGGGTATATGGATATATCTAGGCGAAATGGTATACTACATCAAGTGGCCACTTAACTTGGCCAATGGCAGGTCGAAAGCCCTGTAAACTCGTAGATCCCTTCCAAACTTTCCGTCTCTATTCAGATGACAATTATTGTAATTGAATGTAAGAACCAACCGCTCCACAAGCGAGAGAAAGAGTGATGAAAGAACGGCTAAAAGAAGTTATAATGCAAGTGGTCCTGGATGTAGAAGTCGAGGAAGGCCAAGAAAGACATGGCATGATCAAGTGCAACAAGTACTTGAAATTGGCGTGAGCAAACTGCACAAGAAACTACAGTTTTCTGTCCCCGTATGGTAATCAAGGTGCGAAATTATTGCTGGCGTGCTTTCACAACAGCTGTATATAAGTGAAAGTGGATTTGAATTAATCCCTCTGCTCGCATCTCACTCTACAATATTATCTTTTTCAGATATTTATTCTCAAAAAATATATATTGCATACACTCCAAAATGATAAAAGTACATGGCCTATAATAATAATAATTTATGAAGCAAATAAATAATAAAGAATTGTGTAATCATTTTATTTCAGAACCTTTTGTGATTTTACAAAATAAATAACATTTGATAAACTCTTAAGATTCCTATTATATACAAAATATGAATTTATAACACTGGTCCAGAATAAAAACGACACTTCAAAATGTGATTATTTTCAAACTTTTATTGAGCCCGTGTTTTAAAACTAGTAACTGAAGTTGTGTAGAAAATATTTACATTTACCATCAGTATTTACCGTTTTTTTGTAGTGGGCACTTCTTTTTCCTATTTCGAGTTGAGTTGTTTTCTTCTCTACCAGCGATATACTGAGACCTGTAACATGTGTATTACATACATAGTAAACAGTGATTACCAGAAGTGTTTTGTAATTATTAACTACAATTTTTATGTTACATTCTTTTTACAGTCACAAGTAAGACTTGACTGCCAAAAATGTAGTACATATGTAAGTCATTCTAAGATATTTTCCTAGCGTTTATTGAATAATAAGCTACAAACACTTTAATTCGCAAGTCATTGTACTGAATAAAAGTTACATTCATGAGCTCAATCTCTCAAGACACTGTGTTGATACATATTGACTATGAAAAACGGCACAATTTAACAACATAATTACTTACTTCATCAATAAAATATTTATTAAAAAAACAACTTAATAAAAGACATACACAAACAGCCTTTTCGGTTAAGCAAAACCATAATAATTTATCATTATGTCAATTCAACCATTTACAGTATCTGAGCTTCATTATATTGAATAAAATAGCAATAATTATGATTTAATGACATATTTTTGGTGATTTATATATTTTGAGAAAAAGCCATTAAAATGTTATTAAAATTAATTAAATCATTACAGAATTCATAAAGCTGATTTCAACACCAAATGACTCATTAGTCAAAAATTAAATGCAAAACAATGAATCTATCCAACTGAATTTTACTTGATGTATTTACCGCCATTTTTTTTACATTTCATAAGCGTTTTACAGTAAAGAACGATGCATAGTGCAATAATAACAAGGGCTAATTAAAAATTGATTAAACTAATTTAAATCGAGTTGGCAGTGAATATCATATATGGTTAACAAAACTAGGTTATACATCTCCATCATTTTCTTTTTAAGGGCTGATAAAACACAAAATTCTTAGTTTTATTTACAGTGCAATCAAAACACTGAAAAAGATAAATTTTCTAGAGTATTTTTGTGAATATAGCCATTTATATAATCGTTACCTACAGTGTTTTTCAAAGTAGATTAGCTGTCATTAGCTGTCATTAGAAAAATACACAAATTAAATTATACTATGTAATATACAAGAAAATAAATATTTACTATTAATATTGTATGTACACATAACATCTACAAAGAAATCTGAAAATTATCGTGAAAATTTCAGGTGACACAGTACGCTTTGCATATTGGCTGAATGAAACCCAAAGCATTACATTTTAGCAGGTTTTTAACTTACATTATAAGCGCACACATAATATGCTTATGCATTTAAATTCTGTCAGAATGTGGAGCTGTAATTTTCATTTGTGTTTTGCTGCTAATCCTAAAATAAGTACATGAAACAGGCAGTGTTCATACTAGAAATCGGAGATGCCTTAACTAAGTTTATGGCAGTTAAAGTCAATTCCAAAAACCGACTAATTTATTCTAAAATCTTAAATTAACCACACAACATGATATATATTTTTGAAAACAAACACGTTAGAACCAATTTCAAATCAGATGTGTTTTTTTGTATTATAAAAATAAAAACTCGGACATATAAATTATACAAAATCCTATTATTATTGCTTCATAAGAAAAAACAGGTACGTTTTTTGTAAATATATTATTATTTTTGCTGATATACTATTTGTATTGATACTATTAAATTATTATGACTGTATATTTGTTTCAATATATTATCATGTAGTCTTTTTTAAAAGCAAATTTTTACCATCAGAAGTATATAACAAACATGGCAATACTTAATATAAGTTTGTTATTACAAACTGTGTAAATATAATATTTATTCGCAATGTATTAATTAATCAAGGCAATTTCCATTCAAACTTAACATCAAACAATAAATACATACAGACATCCTATCCACAAAATCCATAGCGTCATTTAGCTTTTAGTCTATCATTAGTACACGGCCTAGTATCGAGATTATAAGAATAATTATTTCAATGAAAACATAACGGGGTTCTATAGATGAAAAATTACATTAGGAAGGTTATGACCAAAGAGAGATTTTACAGGCACTATGTTTTATAAAAAACTAGATACTTCCATACTTCAAATGGTCATTTATAGTTCATGAAGAGCTTTAGCCTCTTTGACAATGACATTCATTGTTTATAAAGCCCTCAAGAATTTGTAATAACTTTTATGCGTTTATAGATCTCAACTAAGAAAATCTTAAAATACACTTTGAAATATATTTTTCACAATAGCTCTGTAACAGTGTAGGCACACTGCAATATATTTGGAAAATGGACACCTCAATAAACAATAGTGGATTTGGACTCCCCCTACAGGTATGGCAGTAGTTTTTTAATAAGTTAAATAAATAAAGTTGCACATTTAAAAAGTACGGTGATCTTTGTTATCAGTCAGCACATCCATATCGTCCCTGCACTTGGGGACGTAAAGCGTGGCGCACGAGTGCTCCCAAATGTCTTGCGGATGTTTTTCTCCGGTGATCCAAACGTTGGTTTCTAAATCGTAACATTCTATGGCGGCCGTGGCGCGGTCAAACATGGCGTCGCTGTGGAAACCTCCAATGAGATAGATTTTTGTGTCGTCACTCACGACGCCGGCGTGGTAGCGCGGAGTGGGCACGTGGGTCACCACCTCCCAGCGGTCGAGGCCAAACACGTACGTACGAGTCGATGGTGTCGGAGAGGACCCGATTGCCCTCCTCTCCGCGTCCTCTTACCAGCCGCCGGCCACGTACACCTTCTCCCCTATCACCAGCATGGCATGATCGGCTCTGGGAGTTAGAAGACTCTTGCGGGGCTCCCATGTGTCCTCCACTGCATCGTACCATCTCACAGAAGACAGGACCTGGTAAAATAATTTATTTTGACAAATGTGAACTGGAATAGTGAGACATATTTATTTTACAGTATTTTTACAACATTCATTACTTCTAGACCAAATATCTATTCGCATCTAAACAGAATATTAGTTAAGCCCACTTTATACGGGATAGTTTACTGTGCAATTTCTTGTTCAGAAAACTACAGTTTCTTGTACCGTTTTCTGACCAATAAAAACTGCGCAATGTGAATTTTTACCTTTACACACGCACAGTTTACTGTCTGTAGGCATGCGCAGAACGCGACAGTCCGGAAACCATACAATACACAGTCTGACCTGCAATAAAGGTTGCCATATTAATAATCTCTATCGTCACCTATCTTATCGATTTTTTGCAGATCTATCGATTTTGAGGAGATTCATCAAATCTACTGAAAATGTACCACCAATTTACCGATTTTAAAAGTCATTTCAATTTTAAAGCATTTTATTTTTATGCAATTATAGGCGCAGATAATTCAACATATATGATAACTTTAGGAACTTCTAATTAACTTTTCCAATTTATACAAACATTACTCATCTCGTCAAATAGTCGTTATTCAATATTTTGAATTTCGATCTAGGATTTCAGTTCACTATTATTTATTGCATTATATTCATATTCGCCATAGTAAAAGTTTATTCAAAGTTTATTTGTAATATTACCGATACTATTGAATATTAATACGAATCTATACCTGTACCCGTAGATCGCCCGCGAGTGATGCGCGCGCCGAAACTGTTTGTGAAAAAATGTGTGGAATTAGCGCATAGTGAGAATCTGACACTAACCACAACTTGCACACAGTTTTTTCATCCATTGTTTTAGTCTTATACGGGCAGTTTTCAGACTGCACAGGAAACTGTGTAGTAAACTGTCCCTTATATAGTGGGCTTAAGAGTATACTGCTGTGCATAACGTAAACTGCGGTAAGAGCTAATATATGTATTGTTAGCTTAACTGTCTATAAAGGGCATGTGTTGGCAAAGCTCCCTGAATTGCAAATACTATAGGCCCTCTCGGTCAAGTTGAATGAAGAGTGTATTTGCGTTTACTGCAGTATAGGTTACATTCATTCAAAGATTCGTACTATAGTTAATATGTGGCCATAACTTTTCTGTTGCATCAAAAAACACCTGAAAACAGCAACCATGTTTAGAGGACCAAATGAGGGTCCTGCTACTACCAAGGTGCCCGGGTGAGGTGGTAGCACTCTCCTTCACCTCTCTAGCGTACCTGGTAGCAGTGCAGGCCCCCGGATAGGAGCAGGGCGGGCGAGGGCGGCGGCAGGGCGCAGCCGGCGTGCTGCGAGCGCCCGCCCCCGAGCGGCCGGATGCTCCTCCAGGTGTCTGTGGCGGGTCGTAGCGCTCGGCACGCGCTCTCCTCCTCCCCACCTTCTTCTTCCACTTCACTCACGCCGCCTATCGCGTACAGATGATCCAGAACCTACAATAATACAACTCTAAACTAGAGGATAAAGAATGTATGATTTTTAAGTTAAACATTAGTATGCGAATGATTTTTAACAGTTATGCGGCTGCACATTTGAACACCTTAGAGGTTGAAAACAGAGGTTGTACTATAATGATGTGGAGGTATAATAAACGGAGATAGTTGACACTTACATAAATCCGATAATAAAAAAAAACCTTTGAATATCCTTAACCATGCTTGCCTATTTTACAAGACATAAGGTTCTCGGCGTTCTGGTGGTCCACTGTTGACAATTCCTCGGCAGTTTGCGTCAGAGTTGCGGGACATGGACTTGACTTGGGTGGATGCGTGGAGCTGGTGCCCATCGCTTGGCCTGGAGGCAGTTTGTGGAATCCAATACTAATCCACATAGGAGCGGATATGGTATGATGGATAGATGATGAATCGTATAAATTGACAGCAGTTCCTACCATATAATATTGTACGTAACGCCGTCAGTGGAGATTCAAACCACGGTTTTGGGCAAATCATTTATCTCTTTTCTGTAATATTTTTTGTATTGCGTTGAAAGAGAGGCTATATCATTATTGAGTGGTGGGATTAGGGAAAATGGTAGTGATCCCCACTGGGAACATTGCTGCTAAAGGGTCATAAATCAACTTGTTTATTTATAAGTTAATGTTTAATAAATTTATACAGCAATTTGATTACAAAAGGAAAATTAACCATGAAAAATTAATCTACTTACCACATTTAGAGAAATTCGGCACCTTTCACGTTGCATAGGAGCCATTGTCGTCCATTATATCTTATAAATATCGCGGGCTGTATCTGAACCCAAAAGGATGTATGTTTTCTTGTAGCGATAGGTTGAAACAACCCCCCACAACGTACAGCTCATTATCGAGAGCTGCCGTTCCAAAATTACACTGTTCCACGTGAGGGATTGTGGTCAGCCTTTTCCATTTACCTTTAATGGGTAAGAAGTAGGTTATTTCGTTTGTGATCCCGCCGATACCAAACCCACCAACCTTCACTACAGCCAGCTCCATACCCCTGGAGTTCACCAGGACATTACTCTCCCAGGATGGAACGGTTCGGGATTTCAGGCTGGCTTGGTGACAAGCGTCCCTCAGTAAATGGCAATACAGTTGCTGGTCCGGTCGTGTGCCCCCCGAAAAAGATTTCTTGAGTATGGACTCTATCTCCCACTTTGACATTTCGGAGAAGTGAACTCTTCTCAAAAATCGCATTGCGTGAGAGAGGCGCTGTTTGTACCTGGAAAATAAAAAGAGAATTTGTTTTGATTGGGTTTTAAACATAAATAGCTTTTGTATACCTAATATTTTAATATATTCAATATATGATGCCCAATATCAATAAATTATTAAATTACAATTCGACATCTCAAATCAGACGAGAAGTTTGGATGGGAATATGGTAATATCTAAGCGTTTACCAGGGCTTACGACCTGGGTGGGTTAGTGGCCCCTTGTTTTAAAAATTCCCCCCCCAGTTTTTTCCCCCAATTTG